>OX328127.1:59706673-59896673 GCA_946811695.1 Gonocerus acuteangulatus | reverse complement strand
ATTGAGAAGATAAGTCACAGCATGTTGTAAAAATCAAATCCTCAACCCAATAACTGAGTGTTCATAGTCATCGGGTCTCCCCAAAAGATTTCGGATTTTAGATAAAACGCCATGAAAAACAAAAATTATTTCCGATCCAAGCCACCGGTGTTAGCGACGTAAGCCCCTTTGCACGTCATCTGATAGATAATCCTTCTTACGTTCATGGAGGATGCTGTTGAGAGATCTTGACCCATTCAATCAATCATATTACTAACTAAATGCACATGGACGTACAGAATGAAATTTTCAATAAACAAAAAACGAATAAAAAAAATACACAAAAGATCAGTAAATAATGCCGTGGTTTGAAAAATATGAATGGAACGGAAGTCATCTGTAAGTCTTAATGGAGGAAGTCATTTAATATGATGAAGAACATAATCTGATTTTTTTTTCCTGGCACATGTTCCACTTAATCACACCGCAACGAGGGGGGAAAAGCCTGGAAAAGGGATAAAATCAGGAAGAAAAGAAGCCAGAGAGAAGCGCCACTAATGAGATGAGGACTTCAAGATTGCCAAAACTGCTTAGCTCTCCTAATCAGTAACTCCCCAATCCTAGGTACACTGATTGTAATTTGCTCCGTTTCGCTGCCTTCTAAATCTATTCTAGCTTCCAGCCGACCGAAACCTCGTTACGCTTCCCGAGGGAGTCTTCAACATGGAGGGGGGATCTCTTGAATAACTCTAAAGTAGGGGTGTCTTCAGTGTAGCAGATATCATAAATTAGATAGACTCAAAGCAAAAGCAGATCACTTTGCAGACGTTTAAAGGTAGCACACAGCAGCTTTTGTGCCTATTTAATTTAAGTAAATTAACTAAACATATATAAAATAAAAATTTGGCTTAACAAACGACAACATCAACAATGTCAAACTATCGAATATGAAAAACGGAGTAAACTAGAGAATGGACATATTCAATACATTGACGAAGTAATATATTGAAATTGGTCTTATTCGATACTTTATTTATGGCCTTGAAGGCTATTCTAAAGGGGTTAGAGTTCTGACAATTTGCGCAAGCAGTATCGTCCGCAATCCAAGAGTAAAGTCTCGAATCTGAAAAACGAGGTTATTCATATTCGATAGTTGGACATGGTAGGGACGATACATGAAATAGAGACTTTCCCGTAAAACACTGGAATGAAGAGTGGATTCTGTCGGATTTCTGAACCATACAATTTCTATCGGGCCTTGGGGACTTAACTTAAATAACTACTTAAAAAAAAAAAAAAAAAAAAAAAAAAAAAAAAATCACCGTCTAACATAAAATAAACTTTGTTGATCATAGGTTTCCAACGAGTGGGGTACTACCAACCTACTTAATTTCAAATTTAATATAACAAAATACTTTGGGCACGTTGGAATTTTCTTGTAAAGGAGTAGATACAGTCAAAACAGTGGATCATGTTATGCAGAAATGCTCCTTATAAGTAAAGCGGTGTGAAATGCAGACAACACCGCTGCTTTTTCCTGGAGAAAAGTGATAGCATCATTCTAAATTAATAAAAAAAAACACAATGTTTTACCTTGACCTATTTTTTTTTTCTTGCCCCAAGGAAGCAACGGTTGATCAAAAACACGTTTAATGGGTAATTAAATAAATTGAAATCTCATCCCAAAATAAATATAATGTTGATTTTTTTTCACCTCAAGTATTAGTGATGCCTCCCCTGGTTCTTAAAACAAAATTAACACAACGCTATTTTCACAAAATATTTGACTAACTGAATAATTTTTACATTCTACTGAAACAATATTTTATTTATTTAATATTGTTTATACAGCATAGGCGATAAAACGTTTCCTTATTAATGAATAATACTCAGCCGGTTCTTGGAGATACTTTTGTTTTGTTGAATAGGCATATATATATAAATGAAAAACAGTCATGTCCAACTGATGGCTGACCATATACGGCTACAGCTTTCTTATCATTCCAAGGACAATTTTTTTTTTGTTTTGTTTCTGCATACAATTTATTCTTCTTGAAATGATAATAAGCGTCCGGCCTATGAATAAGCCATCAATTGCTTACATGAGATACAATTTGTGTTATTGATTTTTTTTCCCCCACAATGTATTTCTTATATTTCTTGTTTCCTTCGATTTTCTTATGCTTCTTCATTTATTTTTCTTTAGCCATATAAGTGGTTATTCACAATCCTTATTGAATCATTCAGGATGGAACGTTCCGAGCGATTCGTAGTCGCATTTTAAATTCCATCTTTTAAAGACATTTTGGAGAAATGAAGGCATGGAACCTCTTGCACCAAAAAGAAGGCCGATTACCTCCCAATTTTTGTTTATATTAAGTGACTGATATATAAACCTACTATAAAAACATAAACAATAATAACGATTATTGTCAAACATTAACATGAGAGGCATAAATACGCCTATACTGGAACGTATACATTTGATTTGAAAATTACCTAGAATATGAGTACAGAAGAAAATAAACTGGAGTTGGAAAAGTTGGGATTAGTGTCTGCTCGCTGGTAATTGACGACCGTTCGTTAAAGCGAATAATCTGCTTATCGACAAAGGCATATTTTCCACCAACAGCCAAAATGACGAGTTATATGGCGGAAAGAGATTCAGTTGAAATACGGTTTGCTCATAGCGGCATGTTTTTTGTTCCATTTTGCTAGATTTTCCCACGAATGTTTCGCCGCAAGCCAAAAAAGTATGTAAGCTTCCATTTTAAGGATTTTATTACATAATATTAACACTCCGATTCTCTGTAGTAGTAGCGTCCTATTTTTTCCTTCTTGAAAAGCACCCTGAGAAACTCATTCTTAACCCTTTCTGTGCACTCTAAGAACACCGCAGGAAGGGGGATTATTAAGGATTACCCTATTCCCCAAGGATTAAGTGTGCCAACCTTGTGAAAGTATTGCAACAGCCGGCCAGTGTGTATAAGATTTTTATTGTCATTTTATGATTCAATTATTACTATTTTAAACTATTTTATTATATAGTTTATTAATGATATGAAAAAAAAAAATAGTCCCCTAACAAGGCACGAGAGCACAGAGGGGAAGATTCTATAGAGGTATCTGATTCAAGACTATACGGCTCACTAGGGAGATAGTATGGTCAGTACTATGCTACGGCCGTCTGATTTTCCCCTTTGCATGTACCCATGAATAAATTAATTAAAAGCTGGGTTGACCTAGGTACGGTCAGGGTGGCCGAATCCAACCAACAAATTAAGGCACTAGAAGATAAAAATCCTTAGTGCTTGTTCGGGATTTGAACTCTGGTCCTCCTGCATATTAGTTCAGTGCTCTGCCACTAAGTTAACCTCGCTTTATGATATGAATGTATTACAAAATATATAAAGGAATCAGAAAACGTTTATTACTAATATCTGTCGAATGCGTTAATTCTTACTTATTTATTTTTAGGTTCATTTTTATTTTATAACCCTGATGAATGCTTGCATTCCAAGCAGAAACGTTCGCAATAAAACCTCTTCTTTATTTTAAATTGTAGTTTAATTAACTGTCATGACAGAACCGCGACTATTTCCCCACTCGGAGATTCAATGTTTAGAATAGATAGTTTGTCTGTAATATAATGCTATCAGTGGCTGGAATATTTATATTTTATTAATTTTTTTTTCTAATTTTTTCCCTGAAATCCATTTGCTCATGCGCACCCTTCCTAGTATGATGCTGATCCCTCGATTCGAGAGGAAAGGTGCTTTAAATCAAATTGTAAAAACCCCATTTGAAAGGGTGCGATTAGAGAGAACCGCCAACACAGGGAAGGGTTTTTGACGGCCACCCCTCAGATAAGGTGGGTGGGAGTAAATCAGCCAACAAATGAAGCGAGTACCGATAGCTATGTCTTATCGAGGTACAGATGGGGTCCAAGTTACGGTCCTAAACCAACATCAAAACCTTTGCCAAAGGCGATAATACCTGGCGTCAGAACGAATATATTGTTTCACCGGTGGGAGTAGTTAGTTAGGCTGGTGTAGAGGTTGTCAAGATTTGAAAAATGTATTACAGATATATTGCTATTTTTTAACGGACGAATATTTCAAGTAAGCTTTACCTTGGTTAAATACTGTTGCTACAACGTTTAAGGGGGGTAGATATATATTTTTTATATCCATACTAATATTTAAATATTCTTTAGGTTGTAATATCATTGGTATTTACTTGTTGTGATATAAATCTGAGAAAATATAAAGATATATTCATCCGAATCAGTCGCTGTCGACTGATACTGACCGGCGACAGTTCTGAATCAGAACAGTGACAAGACTGATGTGTGTGAATAGACCTTCAGTCACTGAACCGTCATGAAACCATTTTTTTTATGACTGACACTAGAGGGACCTGACAAAACGGAGATGTGTGAATTGATATTAAAAGTGCAATCACCTTGCTAATTCAGTCACCTTTGCATGCTTTCATAGAATGTTTAAATCCGGCATGAAGGGGAAAACGCAGACTAGAAATTCTTTAATATATTACGATCAGCTGAACGAAAGCAACGCTTACGAGACTTCAGGCGATCACCCAAGAATCTGATTTTCAGGCAATTCACTAGGCTTTGGAGTGGCCACCTTCCACATACAAAAATGAACCGTTTTAACCGAGATATTTATCTTAGCACGGTTCCGTTATGAATAACATGTTTCGTGAAAAATATAAAATAAAATCTTAAAGAGAAGGAAGATTTAAGGCGCCACAACAGGAAACTGAGAGAATCCTAAGCGGAAATTTCTCCATACTCTAACACAACGCTTTGTTTCACATTTTCTCACCTTTTTTTTACTAAAATACTCATTTTACTATTAAAAGCAATAAAAAAAGCAACAAAAAATTAAAAAGTTAGGCATACAGAGCCAAAAACCCGTTGAAAAGAGAAAAAAGCTAAACATTTTGATGTTTTAAGCACTTATTTCTTCGGTTGCTATTGATCCGTCGAAAATTCCGTCCAAAACTTTTTCGAAGTAAATGTACTGCGCTTTCGAATAGCTACATTGCACTGATCACAATTTCCCAACCGTTTTCGATATATTTTAGAAAATATACCAAGATCTGAAACCTTTTCATGTCTATTAATAAAATCAACTTCTTCCTTACCTACAAACAAAATTTAAATATTTTAGATTAGATGAATGTCAAACATCAGGAATAAGTTTCAACTGAATCAGTCGTTTGTGAATACCCAAACTGAAAATTAGTTTGGAAAAGTAGTTGTATCAATTTTTCCACCGACACTACTTATGGGATGACCTGATATTATTTTCCTGACGCTGCCCAAGGCAATGCTCATATTTGTGGAATGTTCATTCGTCAAAGTCTGTTTAGTGGTGGCACTAAAATGTCCTAAGTAGACAACAGACAAATGTATTTTGCCATAACATCTTGGATTTTTTGTTACGATTGAATGCATGCGATTTTAATTATTCATTTCTTTAAAGATGTCTTCCCCTCTCCTCCAATCCCACCTTATAGCTGCCCGAAAAATAAGAAACAACGCGTTATCCGTTATCATTTCAGCTGGAATGAGTCCTTAAGTCTTAAAGCTTTCTCAGTAAAATATTAGATCAAGTAGAGTTTATAATCCCCTTCTTCGGAGTAGGCTATAAAGACACTACTCCATCCGAATAGACGATAAGGCAATATAACTTAAGCTCTCTCTTTCCATTGCCTAGTGGCCCAATATTTCCCTTAGATATCATAAATTTTCTTATAACTTTTCAACGCCAGTTTATTCCCTTAGGAAAATTGAATTTCAATATTATTCCATTTTATGTATGTTTTTCCTTTCTTATTTTTACTATGGGGATTTTAATTCTTCTACTGAATAGAATATTTTTATCAGACTATTTATTATGTTATTAAAAAAGTCTTTATTTATGGATTCAATAATAGTTGATGGCAGAATATCTGCGAAAGTTAAACTCGGCTCTTAACATTTTTCCTTTTTTTTTTTTTTTATGTTGAAGGCAAATTAAGTACTCCGGATATTGTTACCACCCCCCCCCCCCCAATAACACGACTTCTACCTAAAGAAAAATAAACGGCTTTATCCCAAAAAGGTAAAAATCCAAAAATAAAATAAAAACATGTTTAATACAAATAAATCAAATGATTTAATAAATTTTACTAGCATGTCCTAGAATTAATATATGTATACATAGGGAGATAGTGCGGTCAGTACTATGCTCTAGCCACCTGATTTTTCCCTTTGCAGAGTACCCATTAATTAATTAATTAAAGGCCGGCTGAGCACAGGGACGATCTGGGCCCCAAATCCAACCCTCAAACGACGACACTAGATGATAAAATCATAAGTGGGTGCTCGGATTTGAACCTGGGTCTTCTAGTTCATTAATCGAGTGCTCTACCACTGAGCTAACCTCGCCCCTTATTACAATTAAAACAAAACCGTTAAAAGTTTGGAGTTACTGTAATTTTATACTTCCAGTGGTGCATTAAATTGGAGGCCGTGACTGTGAAGCCTAAGGCATGAGCACTCCTATTCGCACTCCTCGATTCGCACTAGGGGTTTTTCTTTCGAAAATAGAAAATGTGTCAGCCCTATCCTGGAAAAAAGTTGATAACTCGTTTTAAAAATCTGTGTTATTTTTAAATAAACGTTAAAAATTCAAATACATAAATAAATTCGGTAAGTATTAAGGTCCTATGTCGTAAATTCCGAAAAGCACTATTCCTGAGGATATTTTGGAAATATTCTTTTATGACCATCTCTGAAGTTACAAAATATCACACGAGATCAAGAACTCTTTTGCTAGAATATAAAGATTCAGGTTTGTCTGCTTATTGTCATTGAGGAGTTTGTGTTGAGGGGAATTCTGCTGAGCCCAATATTATTCCCTTTCCACTGTTAAGCAATATTTTCATCTCGCCCTTACTGCTCGTCCTATTTCCGAAGAGCAAGTCGGCTTTTCCATTTCCGATTATACCCATCCAACTTTTAATAGACTATCATAACCCCGAGACTCGGGGTTTTCTCAGCCAATACACTTAGCTCTTACTTAAAAAAATATAAAATATTCATGAGTATATATTGCAAGAGAAGACAATCTAGAGTAAACCGAGTTTGAAGATTATGTGATTTTGAATGAGCCCGTGGTAAGTGGTCCATCAAGAGAGCATCAGTTGGGGAAAGCCCTTTCCGAACAATTTAGGGAAATGGAATTATGCTGCTGTTGGTAGCCGTGGGCGTCTGCTGAGATTGAAAATGCAAAAGAGCCCTTGTCTGTAGTAATGGTCCTATAGCTAAACCCCCAACTCGATTTGCTGTTACCACCCTTTGTCCTATCCGACCACATCTAATTTTTCCAACGGATTACTCCTGTCCTCACTTTAACACTGCCCACTTTTACTTTTTCTTTTTTCTCTCCCTTTCCTTGTGCGCTAATGCGCTTATTTTCCAAATAAAAAAACTGGCTTTCCTCTGCCGCCTTTATGGTTGCGGTTGTGTGTTTGTTCGTTTTTCCTTTCTGAAAACAATTGTACCATAAAAAAAATGTCCTACTTCAAGAACTGGGTCATTTAATGCTTATTTTTTTTGCATCAGCATCTGCGGCATTAGCGCCGCGCTCTCTATAAGTTGTCATCCTTCCTAAACATCCATGGTGGTGCAGGGACTTTTTTTTCAGCGAGCCCATAGAAGAAAAAAACTCAACTTACTACTAGGCCCGTCAATGAGCTCATGCGCATTGAAAGCATGCAGTCAGTCTTTACCCAATTTTCATAAACATCGGACGCATATTGGTCACATAGAAAATGAATATCGATAATAAATGCGAACGTCTTGTGTTATATTTTTTTTTCGTGTGGCAAATCTGCTAGATCTGGAACGATAAAAATTAACATGGTGCACATACTACGAGTCTAAGCACTGCCAAGAAATGGACTAAAAATCCAAAGTTGTATAAAGCAGCATGTTTGATAAGCCCCACTCAGAATGTCCAGTTAACTTTAATCCTTCTTAAAAACCTTGTGATCAGACCAAAAATTAACCACGGATCAAATGGCAGAAGGATGGATTCATCCAGACCACTTACAGTCTGTACAACGCTACAAAAAATTAATACATTTATTTGAGAGGCTTTGGTTTATCCTCTTTGCACCCTGAACATTGCTAAATGAACTTTCAAATTTGTTTACATTAAAACCAGAGTCTTTCTAAAGCAATACGATTTAAAAGTTACCTATAAGATGGCGGGAAATTGTAAATAGCGAGGAAAAATAAAAATCATTGCTTTTAATAAAAATGAATTAATCATATTAAGATAGTTAATAGTATAAAAAATAAAAAGTTACACAATATAAAAATATCGCTTAAAAGTAATACTGTTTCTAAATAAGTCTTTCATAAGTGGTTCTCACGGAGCGCTGTAATTATTTTTTTTCGCATTAAGTCATTTCTTTTGGCGTGAGAAATCGAAGGATTTTTTGGCCAAAAGCAGATTTTAACAAGACGTCACATAGTTTTAATTCTAGTATAATTATGGCCTCCTTAAATGCTTGTTAAAAAAAATAAAAATTGGAAAACCTGTTTGAATACGCTTCACTTTGATTCCTGTTAAATAAATTAAGTTTAAATGCGTAATAAGTAATGCGTTTTTAGTTTATTATTAATTTATTAATAATTAATCAGTTAAGTAATAATAATAATACTAATTAAATAATTCTAAGGCAGGGAGGGACTGATGTGCGGAGTTGCTCGGGGCTTTACGACCCTCTCGAGCAACAGTACACTAAACACACACACTGGCATAAGATCCTCACAGTACACACTCTAGGATTACCTTACCTGGGTGATACACCTGGCAGTTGGTAAAAAGTGGACTACTTACACAATATGGGGAAAGGGAAGTCCACTCTAGGTTTCCACGAATCGGGTGTGATGTCTGCTCCAAAACAAACCATTTACCAGATCTTGACATCGGAAGCAGAAAGAACGGTGTTCCGATGCCATACTAGCCCGTAAGATTAAGGATATTTAAGAATTATACAATCAAGCATTGAGCTTAAAAGAAAGTATCATTCTCCCGCTCCTGTCAAACAGCGTCCCAGGAATACACAAAAACGCATGAAATCGACTGGATACACGTACAGTGCAGTCATGCGAGTGTATTATTACCTGGCCAACAAAAGCGGACTAGAAAACAGCATGATTATTTAGGTTGGATAAATCCCTCGAAATAAATGAAATCCCCCGGAAATGGAGTCCTGTTTTTCTTCCAATGGACGAAGAAACAACCATCGAAATGTAAATATTTTGACATACAATCCGAGGAAAGTATTAAAAGAGGCAAGCAAGAAAAATAAGAGGCTTACATTAAAAGTCGATGCTTCCTTCGGAGCATAAAAACTTTAATATCCCCTATGCCATCGAACGATTTATACCTCGCCCTAAGAAATTTCCCCAAGGTGGAGAGGCCATCAAGACTTTATACACTTTTAATATATTCAATCCATATAAATAATGTTGGTAGTTGAAACGGAGGGTGGGGACATAAGTAGCCCCCCTCCACCCTTGTATATTAATAAGGTCCTGACCCCCAGCTGACCCTTGGGTGGAATATGTATGGCTAAGGTCCAGGCCCTTATAAACCCAGCTGTATTGGTTACAATCTTGCCTCGGGGTCGCAGGCAATATGGCCGACGGAGTTATGGAAATGCGGTCCATCTCGAGGCACCCTAAGGCCACGCAGGATATACGGCTCTATTTTTCAATATGAATGATGGTTTTCCTTCCCCACCATCTATTTGTTTACTATTCTCTCCTCCATTACCGCAAAACTTCTTTCTACCCTGGCTTTCTTGTCATTTAAGGTGGTTTGTTTTATTATAAAAACAAGCATATGGTTAATGATCTTGTTTCATGGTTTCAGCAATAAAGTTAATAATATTTATTATATATTAAAAAATGTATTTGTTTCCCTAACGCATTCGAACAAGGAAAGGATGGACACTGCGGGAAACAGCTTCCATGCTATTTTTAGTTATTTAATTATCAAAATGAGATACCTCAATGAAGTATTCCAAGGACCTCACTGTTTAATATTGCAATACATTCCGTCAAGAGTATATACCCCAGGCAACATCATATTATTGTCTGTATGTTGTTTAAGCTGATGACTTGCTAATGTACACTTTAACAAAACATACAGTGAGTACTGAAACAAGCAAACAGACTACAACAAGTGGAATAGAAAAATGGAGTGAAACATCACCCTTCAAATTCTCTCAAGACAAAACGAAGTGTACTATTTTTACAAGAAAGAGACGGAAGCCAGACGTAAAACTCAAATTAGAACAAAAAGAAATCGCATTTTCGTTGCAAATTTGCACTTTGACTGACTCTTGACACCAGAATTACATGGCTACACCACTTGAAAGGACTCCTCCTTAATGCGAAAACGCTTTGAATTTAATGAGTATACTGAACAATTCTAAATGGTATATATATATATATATTCAGATAAACGTGCTTGTGTATATGTATGAACTCCTGTGTATTTATCGATACATGAGATGGAGATAGTTAGCCGTTTAGGTGATGCGAAATCAAGGAATGTTTGGGATTCGGTTAGGAGAAAAAAAAACGTCAGATATTCAGGCACAAATCTATATTGGACGTTCCGGCTTTTTAAACATCATGACAATAAGACAAAAACCAATTGGCTTATTAAACGATTCCCAGCCCTTGCTAGCCGAATTCCAACCATCCGCTGACTTCGGATAAACATAAACTAGATAAATTTCAACAACAAATTGCTACTGGAGATTCCATTATTAGTTTTCGTAATTCCAGCCTAAGAATGCCATTAAACCCAAATGGAATTAAGATTATAACGGTTGGCGCACAACAGAGTTCTTAGATTTATTACGAAAGTTCTATTTACAGAGTTAAACTAAGCTATATGCATGACTGACCTTGCATAAAATACTCGTAGAAATATAATGATAGTTCGGTGCATCTTGATGACGTTGCATCAATGCAAACGGAGGGGAGAGGAAGAGCGCAGTTTGTCAGTTGCGTTCATACGCCGAGGTTCTTGTGCGCTTTACTTGTATACAGTGAACACAGACCAGTGAATTAAGAGGCAGACTTAATCGGATTAGAATCTTCCATACAATACAGTAATCAAAATGAAATATTAATAACATAATATAAAATAAATAGCTGAATACCATGGCAGATGAGTAGTTATTTTAATGGGTTAAATAATGTATCATCAGAATTAACGCTACTACATAATTTTGTGCAGTTTGTTATAGCACGGTTGCCGTCATACTATAAGTTATTCAATTGATAAGTAATCTAAGTATAATGTTTCTTGACATTGGGGCGCTCCCGGACCAGTGTCAAGAAACAGATAACGTAGAGATATCCCGTTATCTATTGGTTAGCAGTAACAGCAGTTTAACCAGTACAGGTTAAAATTCGTTGTAAATAATAAATGTACGTTAAAATTAAAAATGTATGTGTCCAAGATGTCATTTGGAAATACCCATTATATTTGCGAGCATTACCAAGAAGTGCTCTGACTGGGGATGCTGATGGGTGAGGAGGCTGTGCAAGGGTTCGGGATATTATTACCACGGATGGACCATCACCAGGTATAGCGTAAACTCTACGAGAGACAAAATCACAGTTCATTTCTAGTAATTCAAGGTCTGCTATCATTTGAAATTAACCACAAATAAAAATAATATTATGAAATAGATACAGTAAGGTAACAGCATAAGCATCGCCTATGCTTGCCTGCTATAACCAACTAAACTAAAACTTTAAACCCCTCTAAAAATACTTAAAAATTTGAATATCAAAAAATCCTTTCTTATAGAATGTTTACGTTATAAAGGGAGTGTCCATGCAAAATTTTCTGTCAAGTGGTTTGGGCTGGGCGATGATAGGTCAGTGAGTGAGTGAGTGGTATTTGACAAATATTTAGTAGATGTCTTATAGGAATAAAGAGTTTCTCATTACTCGAAGAATTTTTTTTTTCTTACACAATTTATTTATTTTTGTTAGAATGATAATAAGCTTCCGGCCTATGTATACGCTATTAGGTGGTTTCCTCATTGCAATATAAAAGTCTTGAATTTGATATGAATATTTTTAGAACGATTTCTATCTTTAAAGAAAAGAAACTCTTTCAAGACCCGATAAAAAAAAATCAAGGAAAACATGTTATGACGATATATTTTATTTTTCTACTAGGAAGAAACTCAGAAAAAACATTAACTTAATTAAATTTATTATAATCGCTCTATATGTTTCGCATATATGCCTCTTCATTCTTAGGCTCCTTTTTAGGAGAATAAAAATAAATACAGCCTAATGCAACGTCAAAGAATAAACCGCTACAAGGGCTACGTCATAACTGAGGTTCATCTACCACATAACCTCGGATATATATATATATATATATATATATATATATATATTATTTTAGCATAAATATGCTTTAGCGATGACTAAACTGAAAAAAAAAACGTTACAAAATAGTGTCCACTGGCATTAGCGCATGCGCGATAGCCATTTACGAAAAATTACTCTGTATGTTATACAGTACATTACATAGGTTTGTCGTGTAAAGCAAATTTATTTCCCTGAATAATAAAAAAAAAAAAAATATTATTTATTTTTATTTTTTAGTATATTTTTATTTTTTTTTTTATTTTTGTCATTTTCCGCAGTCCTATATTTCATCGCAAATTTATGCCTATTTGACCTGTTATCATAGCTGTATCTGGCAGTATCATATACTTTTGGAGAAAATGTTTGTAGGCTCGAAATTCCTTAAATGGAGGGTTCAGAGCACAACTAGCCCGAGTCTGTGTTATACAATTTTCATAAAATGAGTATTATTCGTTTTAATTTCAGAGATGTTGTATAAATCCTATTGGCTAGTATAAGTCTTAATAAGATTTGAACTTAAACTCTGATATTATTTATGTATAGCCTTGTTCATAAAATAGTTATAACTTGAACTTGGCTTACTTGCGCTCTGAAAACAAATTAGAATGACTTCCAGATCTGTTGAAAGAATTGCAACAAGTGGCAAAATAATGAACTTAGGATTTAGTCTGGCTCTTAAAAGAGCCATTTAGGTAATACTCTTAAATGCCATTACAACATAAAATGCCAGAAATGGACTTGGTCTAGTTGTGCTCTGAACCATCCAAATATGTGTTCAATAGTGAAGATAGTGTCACATTTAGAGCTTTCTGGGTAGTTCTCTTCTTATATCAAATATCCGTGAGTTTGCCTGGAGTGTCCCTCTGAATTCTGATAATTTGTAGTTTTGTTAAGAGGTTTGTACCTTCGTAAAAACTATCTTGGCAATTTATGTTCTTACACTAACACTCCACTCTAGAAGAACATTGTTTCCACTTATTTACACGAATGTGGGAGGATATCCTAGGTCGGCAAGTCTGTACTCCCATCATCGGCCTTATTTTCCCTGAAGGTTTCCAATCCGGGTAGACTGCCGGGCTGAAAGGGAATCAAGGAAAATTACTTTTCCACCGCCTGGGGCAACCTTTTTCCAACCTTCCCGGGTATCCAAGATGGAAGGGCATGAGTAGGATCGGAAGGCAAAACCTGATCCACTTTATGAATAGGAAGAACCAGCTTAAGGGACCTTTCTTCTCATAGCCTACCGATATTTTATTTATATATTTTTTCAATCTTATTTTTTGTTTGTGAGTTTAGTTTAAAATATATTATTAATCGTCAAATAATTCAATACCGTTTCTCAATTTGACTATAAATAAATGAAATACTTCAAGCAAATATACTGAAAAAAAAGTCCGACTCGCAGGAACTGCGTCATCTTAGCGCGGTTCCGTGCATCTCGAAGAAATGGAATAGATTAGCATCACAAATCACAGGAAACTGACAGTAGCCAACTTACACAGGAGCGGATAACTCTTAATTCTCATTCTTGAGGAAAGCTGAATAAGCCAATACAATTATATACTGAAAACGTACTCACTCATCGACTACTGCCCAGAAGGCTCTATACCAAACAACCGAAAATTCGTTGTCATTTTAAGTTTCTTGTTTTACTAGAAAAGTCGTTTTACTGTTATAATCAATTGGAAATATGTGCTTCATGGCAAACAAAAGTCCATTCTCTCGTGGGTTTTATAAACATGAAGGTTATAAACATTAGAAGGTTATAAACTTTGGATGGTAATAATCATCTTTCGACGTAATTTCATAAACAAGGGAAACAAAAAACATAAATATGAATTGACAAAGTTACAGATATCGGGCATTGATTTATTTACAGAGAGGCTATTACTAGCAAATGCCATGGGCATATGTAAGGGGCGCTGCAGCCCCCCCCCCGAAATTTAATTAATCGGTAAAAATTTGTTATAAAAACCTTAAAAATGAATTTAATAAGTTCAGAAAAAATGATGTTTTTTGTGTGTAATAGCGTTTTAGTTAGTTAAATATTCCATGTTCTAGATTGTTAGTATTCGATACCTCTTAAACGCTGCCGGACCTTACCCCACCCAAATAATTTCCTATATAAGCCCGTGGAAAATGTATCAACTGTGGAGGGGGAAAGACAGAGAAAGGAAGAGAAACACAGAAAGAGAGAGAGAGAGAGAGAGAGAGAGAGAGAGAGAGAGAGAGAGAGAGAGATAGAGAATGGAAGGGGTAGTGTGTTTGTGTATAGGAGCGAGAGAGATGATTTGATAAGGGCGAGGAAGTGAGAGATTTATCAGTAGCGGCGACATGCTGGCTGAACCGATGTAGCATGAACATGGAATATGGTAATGCTATGCTGAAACTGCTGGTGCTAACCACTCTTTATCTAAATCACCTATCCTCCACCTACACCCCATAATGGTGAAATAATCGCTCATAATACACATATGCAAAGAGGTGTCCGGTGCTTTGTTTCCCTCTACATACGAGACCATGGCTGATAAAAAAATGAATGAATATGTAAACAGTACTTAAGTACGTACATTTTTATTCTGCTTATAAAATAGAGGAGCTATGCTAATTATTCAAGTATTTATTGCTGTGTAAAACCTTCTGTAAATAGATGATTATTATAACAATGTTTAAATTTAACATGATGCTCTTATTATAGAACTAGCTGAATACCCACGCTTCTCACGGCAGATAAGTAGTTATTTTATTTCGTTAAATAATGTATCATCAAAATTAACGCTACTCTATAATTTTGTGCAGTATATTGTAGCTCGGCTCTCGCAATACTATATGTTATTCTTCAATTGATAAGTAATCAAAGTATAATGTTTCTATGGGGCGCTACGGACCAGTGTCAACAAACAGATAACCTAGAGATAACCCGTTATCTATAGGTTACCAGTAACAGGAGTTTAACCAGCACAGATTAAAATTCGTTGTCGATAATAAATGTACGTTAAAATGTAATCATTTATGCTTCCAAGATGTCTTTTGGAAACACCCATTATACTTGCGAACATTAACAAGAAGTGTTCTGAAAGGGGATGCTTTACACAGTTTATTTCTAGTAATTCAAGGTCTGCCATCATAATTAAAATGAACCGCAAATAAAAATAATATTATGAAATAGATACAGTACGGTAACAGCGCTGACCTGTTATCGTTTTTTTTTTGTTTTTTTTTTTATTTATTTATTTATTTATTTATTTTTTTTTTTTTTTTTTTTTTTTTTTTTTTTTTTTTTTTTTAACTTCTATTTCTCATAACTCCGAAAGTATTCACATAGACATTCCCCCAAGGCCCCACCTGATTCGTAATGAAATTTCCTATAACGTCCAATTTAGAAATGTGCTGCTTTGCAAAACAAACGTTTTACGTTTCTTACACCACAAATTATATTAAAAAAAAAAGTCAATTTGTTACCATTATTTCAAACTTTGCTGTTTTGCAAAGCTGCGAATATTTTAAAATTTCTAAATAATAGGACGTTATAGGAAATTTTATTACGAATCATTTGACACCTTGGGAGAATGTCTATGAGTTATAGATGTAGAAAAAAAAAATGTAATTTTCTCCTTTTTTTTTTATATTTAAAATAAATATGTTCCAGGAATTTTTCGATTTAAGCATTCATCAATTATTATTTTTTGAGCTCTTCCAAGGATATTACCGAAAAGATTAGCTTGGCCTCTTTCAAGATCCAAGTAAACCTACGTTTTACAGGTGCACCCGGATAAATAATGACACTAACATCGACACTAACTGAATATATCACTATTTAACGAACTCAAAGAACCGACTCAGTATTGTTCTTCAATAGGAAATATTTTATGCTATAAACTGCGAAAATATTATTACATAAATAAATATATTATACTGAATTTTGGTACATATAAGAAATTTCAGAAACTACAATCCATGGAAATTTGCTAAGAAAGATGCTAAATGTAGCGGCTTTCATAGATGTAGTAGTTTGATGAAATAGCAATGAATTGATCTACTCTGATTTATATTGAAAGGAAGCACACACACATGTATACGCGATTGACAGCTATATACCATACTCCCTTGTGACATGTGAGTTGTAAATAGGACGATCTGTTTTGACTGGCATCGACAACTTGTCGTAAATCCATGTGTCAGGTCTTACTGACCGAAACCGAAGCTGTATCGGACATGCTTCGTGGATCAAAATGCAATGAAACAGAACTCGCTCCGACGGGGAAATTTATGAGATCAAAACAAAAATGCCGAACCCGACCCCTCTAGCTTCCGTGTAGTATGTTGTATAAAATTATTTTCTGATATAATTCTAAGCAATAAGCCTCCTTCCTAATTTATTTTATTATTGCAGACCTATTTAATTCTGATTGAGCTCAGTATACTATATATATATATATATATATATATATATATATATATATATATATACATATATATAAATATAAATATATGTGTGTGTGTGTGTCTTGGATACCGGGACATCGAGGTGACAGAGCTAAGTTCGGAAACGTCACACAGGCCTTCTTCATCTTCGAGAAAGACATTTTCTTGGGTGTGGACTGTAACAAACGTATATACACTATGAAGATATGGCCATCAACAGTCTACTGATGGTGCAAATATAAGGACGAGACACCTGTGCGTGTTGCATTTGAATGTGTAGCATTGGAAGAGAGGCGGTTTCTACATTTAGGTAGCCTTGATGAGGATGAAATCTGTATGTAATATCAAATAAGGCGAACCGCCTTTTTACAATTTCTTTGGGGAAGAAATGGTAAAATGAGAATAGGTGTCGCTATAAAAAGCAGCATCTCTTGCGAAAAAAATATATTAATAAAAGAAAAAGTAAATAAATAAATAGAAGATAGAAAAATATAATAAAAGATTTTATTCAGAGTCAGAGTCAGATTACAAATAGCCTTAATGTGGCTGTTAAGCGTTTGGGTATTAAAATTGATACCGAGATACGAGTATAATAGTAGTACAGAGACATATATTGTGTATATATATATATATATTTTTTCACTTTTTCTTGTTTCTTTTTCTGGCAGGGGGTCAATAAAGTAGTACACACTTTTTTCACTTTAACTACTTTATTTTGTATGTTTCGCCCGACATGTTTCGTGCCTTTTCGCACCTCTTCAGGGGCTTTCCTATTCAACAATAATTTTTGTAAATCTCAAACTTATAATTTTTGTATACCAATAGTATATCTATCCTTTCCTTAAATAAATTTACCTATGAACATATAATATTTTATCTTAATCTTAATCCTACCTTATCAGGAAGTCCTCTCGTCGTGTTGTCTAGCTTGAGTCAGGCGTAATACTGAAAAATCATCTGTGGTAATGAGTATGGCTGGTTTGTATCGATTTTTTAGCTATTTCAACGGTATCGATTATTGGTAAAAAGGTTTTCGTGAGATTTAATTTATAATGCTATGAAAAATTTGGTGCACATTCTTTAAATCTGTTTTTTTATTTATGGCGGTGTTTGAATTTTTGATTATATAGATATTTTCTTTGATTTTTCTTTTTAGTGTGTTCCTTTCTTTATTTAAAATGTGAACGTCCCTAAAATTAAAGTTATGTTTTAAAGTTAGTGCGTGTTCTGTCAATGTTGTCCTGTTTTCGTTTGTGTCTATGCTTTTTGCGTGTTGCACGATTCTCTTTTGCAATAGCTGTGCCGATTCCCCAATGTAGCATGCGTTGCAATCGTTACATCGAATTTTGTATATATTGTTCTTTGTACTTGTTGGTTTAATTTTGTCTTTAATATTGCTAAAACTATTTTCAATTTTGTTACCATATTTCCAACTTATTTTCCCTACGTCTTTACATATTCATCCTTCAATATCCAATAGACTTAAACAAATATGTGAAGAAAAAGAAACAAGAAAAAGTGAAAAAATATATATCGGGTCATCATTCACCAGAATATATATATATATATATATATATATATATATATATATATATATATATATATATATATATATAGAAGAGAAAAACAGTCATGAACAACTGATGGCTGACCATATACGGCGACAGCTTTCTTATCATTCCAAAGACAATTTTTTTTTTTTTATTTTTTTTTAATTTTTGCATACAATTTATCCTCTTTGGAATGATAATAAGGAACCGGCCGATGTATAAGTCATCAATTGGTTTCATGATATTTAATTTGTTTTATTGTTATTTGTTTTTTGTTTTTTTTTTCCTGGATGTAATTCTTATTTTCTTCGATTTTCCTATGCATATTCTCGTTTCTTTTCTTCAGCCATATAAGTGATTGTTGACGATCCTTATGGAATCCTTCAAGATGGAACGTCCGAGAGATTCATAGTCGCATTTCAAATTCCATCTTTTAAAGACTTTTTTGATAAACGTAGGTATGGAACCTCTTGCACCAAACAGAAGACCAATTACCTCCCAATTTTTGATATTATAACTTCTGTGGAAATAGGGAATACACTTTTCATAAATGGACTTCTTTTCCTTGTCAACTGATAAGGGCTGATTCTCATCTATCTCAAATCTTATTGTTGGATCTAAAATAATTCCGGTGGATGCCTGGCGATCTATGACCACAATGTCTGCCCTTCTTGTGGAACCATCTTCGGCTATGCAGCTCACTTCTTCATACACCTCAAATCCAGTTTTCTTCCTGAATAAATCGGCAACATAGGTTCGCACCTTATGATGTCGATTTATTCTTAGAAGTTCTGATTTCTGACAGACGCCCAGGACGTGGGGGAGAGTTTCAGGCTCGTTGCAGGCTCTGCAACGGAATCCTGAGCTTCTGCCAGGAATCGTTCGAACTGTAATTGAGTTGCAATTCAGCTTGATGGCTGTGCTCCATTCGCTGCAAGGCATTCCTATTTTCGTCGACATCCAGGAATTACTTTTTTTATATTGAGAGAAGAGAATCACGCCTTTACCCTTTGACGGAAGCTGACACCATTTATGAAAAGAGTCTTCCCTTAATTTCCTTCGAAGTTTGCTGACTTCATCCCCTTCTTTGTCTAGTTTCTTGAAACATTCTTCCTTTTCCTCTTCCAGCTTTCTAGTTTTCAAGACATATTCATTGCCATCTTCTAGAAGTTTATTTGCGATGTTTATATGCTGGAGGTATGCTTCCCATTTCGCCTTGATAAGACCTAGACCGCGAACATTTCTGGGTGCATATAACATTGCGTCTGGGCAATCCATGGGCAGTGCCAATATCTCCTTTACTGCACTTCGTAGAATTTTGTCTACATTTTCAAGAAAGGAAAGGGTTATGTTCTTTATAGGAGCACACTGTAAGGGATAGATTAGGCTAGGCCAGATATATTGATTCATTATGTTCATTTTTTGGTCGGCCTTTAGGAGTGGAGAAGATATCAAATTTTCTATTTGGGTTTTGAGGCACAGTGTAGTGTGTTTTTCGTCAAATTTTATTTCCTCTTTGAAATTGATCCCTAAATATTTGATGGTTTCTTCTCCTGAGATTCCTCTAATAACTGTCCCGTCAATGCATTGAATTGCTAATCTTTGTTTTATTTCACCCTTTTCAATTACGATCGCTTTACATTTGTCGGTGTTTAACGATAGGCCAATCCTACATAGAAAGGAAAGAACTAGGTTTAACAAAGACTTTGCCTGTTCAATTCCATTTGATATTAATAATAGGTCATCGGCAAAGGCAAGGGATGTTAATGGATCCATACCTTCAACTAATCTATATCCGTATTCCTCTTGGACTTCTTGTTCCTGTAATTCTCGGAGGAGCCCGTTGATTCCTACATTGAATTCAAGGGGCGACAAAGGGCAGCCTTGAGGGACACCTCTACTGAAAAATATTGGACTTGTTTTCTTGTTGCCGTCTACAAAAACTTGAGTTTTGTTATTTATTAACAAATTTTGAACCAGAGTTTTCAGTTTTTGAGGGATGGGAAATTCATTCAATGATTTTATTATGTGAGAATGACCTATATTATCGAAGGCCTTTGCAATGTCGAGGAACAGAACGCAGCAATCCTTTTTCTTCTTTTTTGCATCTTGCAGACAGCCATTTAATATCGAGGAGTTGATGAAACAGCCTGGACCTGGGACAAATCCTCTTTGGGTTGGGGAGAGAGAAATCATATTTCTTAGCTTGTTGTTTACAGCCCTTTCCAGAATGCGACGAATAGTGATTTATTGGTTGTCATATTCTGGATTTTTATGAAGCGTAAGAACCGGTGCTAGTGGACCGAAAAAAAATCTTTCTATTTTTTTTATAGGATAGGAAATCTTTTGCTCTGCGTATTGTCCCGGTGATTTTTTTTTCTTCAAATTTGTATATATATGTAATTTGAAAATCTCGAGAATTGTATTTATTTTTTGTAAATAAAATAGTTTACTACAACAATAGAAGTAAAAAAATATCTCCATTCTTTACTAGCTACATTGTTTGTGTGACCTGAAAGATAAGGCATTTGTGTTTATCTTGGATCACTTCTGGATACCTAGCACAGTTTACATATGCGACAACGGTATCTTAAGAAGGCTTCTTCCGGTGGAATCTTTTATGTTATCGTGGTCTATCAATATTGAAATATTTATTTTTGTTGCTGTTGTTTAGTTATTTTAAGGGGAAGGTAGGTTATTCCGTTTTTTATAAAGAATCATATACATTAAAAAATAAGAACAGGGAATGAGTTACCAACAAATCAAATGCACAAAAAAAAACATAGGAATTGGATCTTAATATACCAAGAAAACTTCCACAGGGTGGAAACCCGCTTATGACGCCGATCTAATGATGCACTTTCACAACTGAGAGATATATACGAACTATATATATATATATATATATATATATATATATATATATATATATATATATACATGCGTATGTCTGTTTGCTCCCTTTGTCTGATTTGAAAGGTCATGTACGTCAATTAGCTGAATCGTAGATTTTACCGCTTCGGGATAAAGGCTTCCACGTTTTTATAAGTAAATCAACGTTAAAAAAAAAATAAATAAAAATAAATAAAAGCATTTTCAAGCCAATATATTTTACACGTTTTGAAAGTTGAACAAAATAGAGTTCTGGTGGGATTTCCGTTTATTATCTTAAATATCTCGACGCGGGTACAGAAATCGTGAAAAGTGTAATATCTATTTCAAAGGTTAACAAATTTACTACAAATTCGGTTCCATATGAAGGTTTCAGTATAGTTTATTTATTGAATTTTAACGTCCATTTATTATTAACTACGAATTTTAGGAGGGGTTATCTATAGGTTACCACCCTTTTCTAGCCAGGATAGGGCTGATGCCTTATCTTTTTTTTTAAGAAAAGCCACCACCCTTAGTGGGGATCGAACCCACGACCCTTTGGCACGAAAGCCTCCTTCAGTATAGTTATCTCATTCCGAGAAATCTGGACTTAAAATTATTAAGTGCCTGTTTAATTCGTTTTAACTCTTAACCCTGTTTTCCTCAGTAATTAATTGCTTGTTGTTTTAGTTGCCATTTTAAAATTAAAACACGATAAATATATGAGAAGCATGTTTGTGTTGTTTTAATAGTAGGGGGAGAAAAGCGAGTAATTTCCGCTTGGCTACTCCCAAATTCCTGTATATTGTGGCGCTTAAAGCTCGCTTTCCATTGATATGTTTTTGCAGGGGGGTGTTTTAATTTGTCTCGAAATATTAACTGTTTAAATTCCAAGTTACCCAGTGATACTTAAAATAAAAACGAGTATCTAATGGATTTATTGGAAAAAATCTGGCTCTAAAGACCTTATAAAAGAAATTGATATTACGACTTTCAAGTAGCGCCTTAACACTTCAAATAAGGAAATTCTGATGTCTCTTGAATAAAAACATTAAGAGCTTCATGTTTTTATGTAGGAGACATATAAATATTCTGTTTTTGTTAGGCCCTTCTGTGCCAGGCACTTCGTTCCGGATGTTTCTTGACTAAACACAAACGAAAGGAAAAGTTTTAAGATCAGTATAACCCTATCATTAGGAGTGCTGGTTTACTTTAAAGCTCCCATTTAAGAACAAACTAAAAAGTGCTCTTTATGGTTACAGTTTTTTTGCAAACAAACTTTCTGTTTAACATCCATCTCTTCAGAAAAGAAAAGATTCATCTGAGGGGGGACGGGATTGGCTGATTGTTAAAGCAATTAACTCGTGTTTTGGAGAAACTAAGTTTGATACTTGGGATTGAACTAAAGATTTTATCGTCTAGTGTCGTCTTTCAGGGGCCATAGTCGAGGCCCCAGACCGTCCCAGCCGTTATTGCGTTAAGGTACCGGTTAAGGGAAAAATCAGCCGGCTGGAGCCTGTTATGACCATAGCCAGTACATATATATATATATATATATATATATATATATATATATATATATATATATATATATTTATGTATGTATGTGTGTGTGTGTGTGTATGTCCGTTATCACGATAACCGCCGAGTATTTGCTTTGCGAGTTCGTGAACCAACTGAATCAGTCCGCCCGGACAGGAAGAGGGGGGGGGGGGGGGTGATGCCAGACCCATATTACTAATTTGCCCATAACGCCTGTCTTTTTTGTTCAACTTCATGTCATGGGCCTCTAAAGAAAAAGATGATAATAAACTAAAATTCAGTTAAATAGACTAAATCTGTACCTCTGAAATGGTGGTTTAGTCTGGACCTATATTACTAATTAATGGGTTTAAAAAGTGGTTCAATTCGATTTTCCACTTCTGAATACCTATATCTAAAATCAAAGCGAGACCTTAACGGTTACAATAAGAGTCTAGGGATAGTCTGATGGTTAAAGGACTTATTATTATTTTGCTTTTTTTATTATTTTTTTTTTATATTTCATAATTATTTATCTCATTTTATTTATTTATTTATCTTTTTCTTTCGGACTGAGACTACTTTCCAACGTCATAGAATTTTAAGGATACCATCGCCAATGTTCCGGGACTATTAGAAAAGAAAATAATAAAAAATAAATATACTAATTCACAAATTTTGACGTTTGTTTTATCCATTACAGTTTTATGAAACGTCACCATTTTTCGAATGCACTTCCGGATTGAACAACTTTTGAGAAATGAACAAAATTTCTTACAATCTGCCTTTGGATTTTGTAGACCACCCCAAAACTTTATAGGCTCAGTTGATCGTCTGCAGCTACCAGCTGATGTTCTGAAATATGGCGATTCCTCTTTCCTGAAGTAATCATCAATTCCTATTCTCTTATCGATACATTATTCCTACAATTGATATTCCTAACTACTAGCTCCAATCCTTACATGGGCGTATACAAGGGGGGGGGGCTGAGGGGGCTGCAGCCCCTCCCCGAAATTTTTATTATATCGGAAATTTTACTTAGTTTATCAAAAATATTTTATTTTAGGTGTAATAGCTTTTTAGTTGGCTAAAACTATTCCAAGTTCTAGATTGCTAGTATTCCATACCCCGGAAATGGTCCCAGCCCCTCCCGAAATTATTTCCTTTATTCGCCCATGAATCCTAGGATTATTGTCCTAGGTTCTAAACCCTGCCCTTGACCTACTGGAGAGGGATATAAGGTCCCTTCCCCACCCCAGGGAGTCCACTGTCATCTGGAGATAGTTCAGTCCTTCACCGGTCACCGGACGGTCATATTCCTACGCCAAAGTAAGTTTTCATTCTTATCATCCCTGGCATTCTTATCTTCTTCCGTGATTGTTAATTCTACATATGTTCGCTTTCTTATTATATTTATATTAGTTAACACATTGACTCCCAATTAAAAGATAACTTTCATAGATAGATTCTTCAACTTTCATTAATTGTGTCGTCTCCGGACTATGAGAAAACTGGTAGTTGATTGCTCTGTTACCTAGGACGCCAATTCTTTCCCTCGACTTAGACCACCAACTCACTCATTAAACGTATGAATCCTTAAAAATATTAATTAAATATAAGTAATTAATGTCGCCCAAAAACCATCCAATCTTTAAATAAAATATAAATATGGATATGACATATGGTTGGTGTTTCGGAAAATTTTGCGCTATGCGTAAAGCGAAAATGCAACGGAACTGATGCCACTGGTAATTTACCTTGCATTTTTTCCACCACATAAACATATCTTTTCCACCACATATCCAACTAGAGGATTCTTTGATATAAACATTTGCTCTTTATCTTACTTATACTAAAAATAATTATTTCACAGACTGTTTTGAGATTGACTTGCGAAAAAAAGTTGAGTTATTGAGGTTCGAATCATGAAAGAATTTTTATTATTAATAATTAACAATTCAATATATAATATTTTTTTAAAAACAATATATCAACATATTAAACTGCCACAGTGGAGATTATATTCCGAATCGAACTTGGATTTTGGACTGATTTTATTCCTTGACAAATTCTATATTCTGCAATGGATGTTTGTAGAACGATGGCAACCAAGAGCTACTTGCTCATGATCAAAAGAAGTCCTCTCAGGAAAAGAATATATATATATATATATATATATATATATATATATACATACATACATATATATATATATATATATATATTCTTTTCCTTTTAGGAAGGAATTCCTAGAAATCTCGTTCAATGCTGCAGACTTGTTTTGCCCATTTTCCGACTTGTTCACTGTGGCCATCCAATTTGCCTGCAGAATTTTTGAAATAATTAAGGAATGAGGGTTACAATACTCCGCTTGTTGAGAAGCGTGCTTAGTTATGCAGTTCCTGCGTGAATAATGTTTTTATTTAGGAATTCCTAAACAGTGAACTTTTATAATGAGATCTTGTCATATAAAGTGAAAGCGTGGCCATTATGAAATATCCCTTTAGCACATACAATATTCGCCATAAGTTAGTCGAACCGAAATTAGTATCTCGCTAATAAACTTTGTATATCTCGTTTGAGAATCGTAATTATTCTAAAGCTCGCAGGAATACTATAGCCGAGATAAGACGATTTCCGCTTACATATTCAATGTTGTGTCTCCTTTATCAGAGATAAAACTCCCTTTTCCCCAGTAAGTCTAAGGAGGCGGTGCCTTATGCGGATCTGTTCTCTGGGGTATATGACACTCCTTGATAACCCTCATGGCGAACATGTTCCATTATGGTTCTATTAAGCATAATGGCCATATCATGGATGCAGGGAAGTAGCAATTCTATATTTCAAACATCATACGCAATCTTGTACAGAGACGAATCAGATCTTACCGGAATTTTAAATCTATTCTAAAGATGATACAGACAGCGACACCACTTGCGTCAAAATCGAAATACTATTTGAGGTAGAGATTGACGATCTGAATCGATTTATTAAAAGATCGATCTTTTTAACACGATAAGGGCCGATCTTTTCTAATAATCGATTTTCAAGGGCCGATCTTTTCTAAGAATCGATCTCCAAGGGCCGATCTTCTAATAAAACGATCTTCAAGGGCCGATCTTTTAAAGAATCGATATATCTAGAATATCATAAAATAGTTTTTTTTTTTTGTTTTTTTTTTATTTCAAATATTCAAATAATTAATCTCACCTCTTGTTACACAATCTTATTTCTGAATAATTCTCATTTATTCAACTTAAGAAGAACTTTACAGGACAGTATCATATGTCCAGTAACAGACTTTTAATACAACAATAATATTATAAAACGACTCCATACCTTCCGTTTCTCCAACTAGAAGGTAATATAATAAAAATAAGTTTTGAAACTGCTCTAAATTTGTATTACCATTTTTCTCTACTATTATTTTTTTTTCTCATTTGATAAACATATACATATATGTAGTAATACCCCTATATTTCAATATAATGTAACAGTAGTAGTTTCATTATGTATTATTTTTGATGAAAAATTGTCTTAAATATTTCTACTTTTAGGTTGCAGTTCAATTTTTCATATTATCGAGTATTCAAAGCGACTTATTTAGGTCGCGTCGTAGGAATCTCGAGGAATTATTAAAATCTGTAACCGCAGATAATTTGAGATAATTATTAGGGATATCACATCTAAAGAATCGTTACGAAGACAGGTATAGTTGGGATTCGGCTAGGAGAAAAAACGTCAGACTTTCAAAAAGAAATCTGTATTTTGGACGTTTCGTGAATAATTCTCATTTAAAAGTTTTTTGAAAGTCTGACGTTTTTTCTCCTAGCCGAATCCCAACTATACCTGTCTTCGTATCTCTACAGCGGCTAACTATCTCCATCTACACTAAAGAATCGTTATTTGTACACTCCCGCAGTGATGCTATCCATGTATCATGTGGTAACTAAAAAAATAACATACACGTATATGATATTAAATCGCATATTTGATTCATATGCTCATCTTAATTAGCCCAAAACTCATCAAATAAAACTTCAAAAAATGTTGGACCTTCTTTGAACTCATGGCCGTATTTGAGAACGGTCCAACTATGTTTCTTGATACCTAGAAATCTACTGATTGATTTGGTTTGTGTTTTAATACTCGATATAAGATATGATGAAGTGAATTGTCGCAGATGCTCGCCGGATAATTGTGCTGAGTGATAAATATGCAGCCGAGCAATGTGCTGAACAGTACTGCATCTAGTAGATAACCTTGCATTGTCAATACAACCATCAGTAAAACCGCTCAGTTTATGATTACCTTTTACTTTTATTATCTTCCTTGACAGATCTTATGCAACTATAGGAAAACTGATTGAGGTTTTACTTTCCCTGAGAGATTTTCAAGGTTCTTGCAATCTTTATAATCTCCATGCATGTAGATAACATGGGTTATTACCAAGTTCTAAATTGTAGGTGATTTTGTGTACGTTATACACTGTACAAATAGCCTTTCCTATTTATCTAAGCGGAATATTTATTGGGAGCCATTCCCAATAAATAAATGCTGTCTCCAAAAAATTGAAGCCTGAGGGGTTTCCTCCCTATGAAGAGAAGAACAAAACGCGATAAAAATTTTCATTCACCCAAAGTCTCTTTATTTATTAATTTATTTAAATTTTAACGTCCATTTAGTGACAACAAATTTTAGGATGGGTAATCTATAGGTTACCACCCTTTTCTAGCCAGGATAGGGGTGTTGTATTTTCTTTATTCCAAAAAAAAAGCCACCACCTCTAGTGGCAATCGAACTCACGACTTTAGTCATGGAGTGCATACCCCTTAGCACTCACGGCCACCGGGCTCCAAAAAGTATTTTTTTTTAATTTTTCATTACACTGGGTGTTTATAGCATTTGGTACAGGATTGAGCATTACGAAAAATGGTTTAATCAAAATTGTGAAATTTTGGGGTCCCAGGAACTTTACAAAAAAACTGACTTTTGATATCAGTAATGTACCTATTCAGTTTGAGAGCTTTCAGCGCTTGGGATATTGTGCAAATTTCATTCCGAGATAAAGTTCTCTATTTATTATTGTTATTATTTATTTATTTATTTATTTTTTTACGGCTCATCTACATCTTGGCCATTAGCGCCGGGCTATCTACAGGTTGCCACCCATTTGTAATGCCAACATCACGTGGTCGGTCACCCATTCAGGTACAGGTCACGTCCGACGTTGCTTAACTTCGGTGATATATAGGAATCGGTGTATTCTACGTGGCTATGGCCGTTGGCATTTATTATTATTACTTAAATATATTCTTTTTATTATTATTATTATTATTTAAATATATTCTCTAAAAATGAAAAAATACATCATTTGAGTAGAGGATACATCATTTGATTAAAATATAATGTCAACGCCCATATTAGGACTACAAATTTGTTATTCAAATTGTACCATGTGCGAGAACGTTTAGGAAAATTAAATTTAAATTTATTATTATTAGTATTATTATTTAAATTTTAACGTCCATTATAATTAACTTAGAATTTTAGGGCGCATTATCAATAGGTTACAACCCTTTTCTAGCCAGGCTAGGACTGATGCCATTAATTTTTCCAAAGAAAAGCCACCACCCCTAGTGGGGATCGAACCCACGACCCTTTGGCACGAAAGCCTCCTTCAGTATAGTTATCTCATTCCGAGAAATCTGGACTTAAAATTATTAAGTGCCTGTTTAATTCGTTTTAACTCTTAACCCTGTTTTCCTCAGTAATTAATTGCTTGTTGTTTTAGTTGCCATTTTAAAATTAAAACACGATAAATATATGAGAAGCATGTTTGTGTTGTTTTAATAGTAGGGGGAGAAAAGCGAGTAATTTCCGCTTGGCTACTCCCAAATTCCTGTATATTGTGGCGCTTAAAGCTCGCTTTCCATTGATATGTTTTTGCAGGGGGGTGTTTTAATTTGTCTCGAAATATTAACTGTTTAAATTCCAAGTTACCCAATGATACTTAAAATAAGAACGAGTATCTAATGGATTTCTTGGAAAAAATCTGGCTCAAAAGACCTTATAAAAGAAATTGATATTACGTCTTTCAGGTAGCGCCTTAAAACTTAAGTCGAATTGCTCACGCCTTAACACTCACGGCCACCGGGCCTCGTTTTATTAAATACAAATCTAAATTTATTATAGTGTCAAAATATTTTGATCTTTAACTTGTTTTTATAATGTTCCTAAACGTTCTCGCACATTGTACAACTTGAATAACTAATCTGTAGTCTTAATATAGGCGTTGACTTTATATTTTAATCAAATGATGTATCCTCTACTCAAATAATGTATTTTTTTCATTTTTAAAGAATATATTTCACAAGCATAAATATATATGTTGCTCACAGAGCTTTTATAACAAAAGTATTTTATTATATTTTCCAGATGTACGAAGACCCAAATTGGTACTCGCTGCATTCAGAGGACCACAAACGTGAAACCAAGTGGGCTATGAATCTATTCTGGGACCAGATGGAGTGGAAAACTGGAGAGTCAATCCTTGACGTAGGCTGTGGATCTGGGGATGCAATGTTTAATATCATCAGACCAGAATTGCCAAAGGATTGTAGGCTGGCGAGTGCATTCAAAATATTTCATACTGCTTTTATTAATTAATTTATTATAGTATTAACGTTTCTCTATTTATAGATTATGCATTTTAATTCAATATAAAAATCGTTCATGAAACGTATTGTTGAGGCAAATTTGAAGTGATGTTTGATCGTGGAACAAAATATCATCGACTCTTCCTACTAGATATTTTTTACGGCGCATCTACATTTAGGTCATTAGCGCCGACATCCAGGGTGCAACGAGGAAATTTCCCAGCGAGCCCTGAGATGAGAATATTCCTGCCGGAGGTGGGAATCGAACCCGCCATCTCCCGCTTATGAATCCAAGGCGCTAGCCACTAGACCACGGGAGACCCCTCCGATTTTGTTTTATGTAGAAACATAGTATATACCATTGCTCTTGCAACCTAGCAACCGAACTAAAGAGTTCTTTTACCACCAAAATCGGACCATCGGCCGTAATTTTTGTTATATTGCAACGAAACTCGGTAAACGTCGTAAGCGTCTAAAGAGAAACACTTAAATGGGTTCTTGTCTTATTACAAGAACCTATATAGGTCCATATGAAAATTTATAATGGTTGTAATGTCTCTTGCATTGTAACGCAACTTGGTACACGTCATGTTTTCCACGTTATCACTGGAGTATCGCTCCAGCGTGGGAGTTTATTTAACTACGTATTAATATTACTATTTAACTTAAGTATCTAAAGACCAAGATACGTTTTAAAAATAAACTAAATCGGATCCATTAAAAGCTGGGAATTACTCTGTTCAAATTGAATGAAGTCGCTAAACCGGCTAGGGCATTGGTTGTTACTTCTATTACTAGGGGCGCAAAACATGGGCGCTCTATGCGGCTTATGCTTTTCCTAGTAATCAGATTATCATCATTATTACTATTACTTACTATTTACGAGATGTTATGAGAGTGGTGGAGGGAGTTGGAGTAATTGTTATAATCCTTCATGCGAATATAATTCACAATTTCCTTAATGGTTGCAGGTTGGGGCGGACTTGTCTCCTTCGATGATCGATTTTGCAAAATCAAAATGGCACGGCCCCAATTTATCATTTACAGTACTGGATATTGGTACTCAAAAAGATCCACTATTATTTTTCGACAAAGATATTCAAGCGGCCGGTGGATTCAACAAAGTTTTGTCATTTTTCTGCCTTCAATGGGTTAAAAATAGAAGGTAAAACATCTAATATATCTGTAAGAAAAGAATAAGGATATTTTAATTCATCCGTTTCATTGTCAAAATATAAGGAAAAACCCAGAAAATCTTCGTCTTCAATATTTTTCCCGGACTAAATAAAAGCAAGTCGAAAGGATTGTAAATATTAAAATTAGCAATTCAATTATTCAAGCTAGTCAATCAATTCGTGTGCATTAAAAACACGCGATTCCCTATGATTCACAACTAGGCGAATAAGATATCGAATCTTTCGACACTTATCTTCGCTTGACTAATTTATTACTGAGTCCGTCACCAATTTTTGTAAACGACGGACGTATAATACTACCCACAGAAAATGAATGACGATGATCAATACGTACGTGCTGTGTTACATTTTTATTTTCGTGTAGCGAATCTGCCAGAATTGCTGCGGTAAAAATTGTACGCGGTGAACGTAGTATCAGTGTAAGGACTGCCCTAAAATGATTTATAACATTTAAAGTTGGAGAGGGCAGCGTTTATGATGAATCCGGTCGGGAAGTTCAGTTAATTGTAATACTAACGTTCATAAAAATCACATAAGTCGGATCCACAATTAATACTGAATCAGATGGCAGAATGGATGGATTCATGTCATACATTAAATAATAACCGCTCATGAATGGTGAATGTCAACAAAAGTGTTATTTATCAGTATAATGCTAGACCACTCAAGGCTGGAACAATGGTAGAAAACAAATATTTAGTTTAATTGAGAGCATTTGGCACATACAGCTTACTCTCCGGACATTGACCCAAGAGATTTTCACATATTTTGTGACATAAAAAATGTATTACGAGAGAAAAAGTTAAGTTCTTAACTTTAAATCGTAGACGAACTTTCAAATTTGTTTGCATCAAAACCAGAGTCTTTCTTCAGCTATGCAATTCAAAAGATACCAGTATAATGGCAAGAAACTGTAGTCAGTGAAGACAAATATATCAATAATTAAAATGTTAAACTGTGCTTTTTTTAAACTACTTAAAAAGTCTCAATCATGAGCATAAGCTTTTGGGTTTGCATCCAAGAAAATTATTTTTGAGAATTTCTTTATGTATTCTATCCCATAGGTACCGAAAATTATTTAAATAATGTAAGTGTCTCTATTTAATGTATAAATACGAAAGGCGTATACAATTTAAATATAATATAAAAATAGTAGAATGAAAAATAAAGTGTTAAACTGATGTAAATAATCTACATTATTTCTAAAATGTATTGTTTTTAATTTGACGATTAGGTACTTTTGGAATGTACCTATCCATTTATTATAGAATTATTTTTGGTAAATATAATGCAATATTAATTATTCTTTACCTTTATAGGAGGATGATGAGAAACCTGTACCGTTTAATACAACCAAGTGGGTATGGGTTCTTTCTGGTTGTTGTGAGAAGTGGAGTTTACAATATATGGGACAAATTCGCATCAAATGAGAAATGGGGGCCCTATTTGAAAGTAAGTTTTGATATTATTTACTCAATTTTTTTTGTAGTTATATAATTAGAAATGAATAAAAGTTCGGTCACTCATTCAGGTACTTGCCACGCCCGACGTTGCTTAACTTCGGTAATCAACGGGAACCGGTCCATTCAACGTGCCTAACATAAATACAGGATTTGTGTATAAAACTTTTCAAAACTTATTATCAGAATCTTCACTTTCCAAACTGAATAATTTTATAATAAGACCTTCAGTTTAAAGAAATAAACACATAGAGGGCTGTCATTTAAATTTAATTTACTGAAAGTTTGATAAACCAGTTCATGATGCTATTTAGATGCAATAATACATACCAACTCTTTGAGAGTGGGCCCATTAAAAATATATCAACTTTGCATGTCGCTTTATGTGTTAAATGAGATGATAACCACCGAAATATCTTTTCTCTCGCTTGTTAAGCTCGGCATACGACATTACCGCAAGCGAAGAAAGCAAGAACTTCTTAATCATAAAAATCGGTTCATTTGGCGTCAATGTTATCCAAAACGGCCATTCGTCTCCTGCTAGGAAATCACTGTAAAATCAGAAAGAGATTATTCGGATGATTCACTTTCTCTATCCCCCTTGTATTTCTACCCACGGGTAATAAGATAATATCACAGATAACCTGTGATAAGATATCACAGATAACCTGTGATATCACAGATAACCTGTGATATCACAGATAACCTGTGAAGTGTTCGCAAAAAGTTCCAATACAGGGGTGAAGGAATCATGATGTTCTATTCGAAGTCAGGGCTCTATAGAAATAGTTACGGGAGGGGGGGGGGGGCTGGTAGGAACCGGAGGTTTTGGGGGGTATGGAATACTAACAACCTACAACTGGGAATACTTAGCCGACTAAAATGATACTAAACACAACACAAATTATTTTTCTGAACTAAGTGATGTCATTTAAATCAAAATTTCTGGGAGAGTTTCTGCTCGCTCAGCCCCCCCCCCCCTTATATACGCCCATTTACTAATTCAACATGCATTGTAAAATGCACTTCTAGAAATTTTCTTTATCAATCCTTAAAAACCTGTAAAATGCATCCTAAAAAAAATGCTCCATTCAGTTTCTTTTTCGCCCATTTATTAAATGGGAAAATCATATTCCGGTTTTCACATGCCGGGGCAAGTAAAACTTACTTTCAACTACTGCAAATGTTCGAAATTTTGGATACAGATGTCTCAATCATTCCCCTATACAATTAAGAAATATTATGTAAATTTCAAAATTACGAATATGAAATATCACGCTTACTTAAAGAAAACTATGAGTCTTGCAAGAAAACCTGACTTTCCAATGAAATTGATGCAATATTTTTCATAAGTAAACATCATATCCAGGTTTATTGCCTCAAACCAGTGTTATTATTAAAAGGTACTTTTAATTTTTTTGCAAGTATCTATTTATATTGTTTTTATCATTAGTAATTTATTTTTTTTTTAATTTCATTATGTGAGATCATAAATAAGATCCTGTATATACTGATCATACTTAACCAATGTACTTAAATATTGTATAGATGTTAAATAAACATATTACATAAAAAAAAATCTATTTATATTGAATATTTATCATGTCTACAAAATTTTTAGGAGATAGAGACTCCTCTAAATGATTACATCTACATGGAAAACTATGAGGAAGTGTTTTGCGAGGCTGCGGAAGAGGCAGGTTTTCAAATCTTAGCGAAGAGGGTTGTTGAAAGGAAAGACGCTTTCGTTACTAAAACAGACTCCGATGAAGAGAAAAGTCAGTATTTTTCTTTTAATGATCAATTCCATCCTATGGAAACAAATTAGGAATTTAATATTTTCATTAGATGCTTAAATACATAGATTCAACTCCCGCAGATAAAAAAGAAATTTATTAACTTATAAAAGAAAAAATATCTTTCTTTAAAATGTTGACTTTTACAGTAAACAGGTACAGGCCCAAAGTGGTCAGCTACCTTTCAGAATGGTCTCTCTCCTCTAGTAGAACTTTATCATATTCATAAAATATATATTTATTATATATCAGCGTAGTAATTATTTTAACTGCTTTAGACAAATATATGCCATCTATTAGGCGATTTAACTTGCCAAGCAGTGATATGAAAGGCAGTAGCCTGCTTAGTTGCTAGTTGTAAGTATATTATGCATTACTTATTTTTCAATCCACTGACATACGTTTTATTTTACTGAGCAGTACATCGGCTTAGGACAGTAGACCCATTCCTCAGGCTTATCCCGGAAGCAAGAAAGGTTGAGTACCTCCAGGAACTACTGGAAGCAGTAAAGCGAGAGGTTTCTCCAAAAGGTGCAACCGACTACACAGCACTAATTGTACTTCTAAAGAAATGAGGGGAGCTTATTATTTTTATATATATATATATATATATACATATATATATCTATATATATATATATATATATATATAATTTATATATATATATATATATATATATATATATATATATATTTATATATATATATATATATATACTCGTATATGTTTGTGTATATAAGCTTCTCATTAAAAATCATTTTAGTGATAAAAATATGTAAACCAAATTATTATGTATAAAATGTATATACAAATCTATTTGTTATATTTTATAAGTTATGGAAATTAAGATAAAATTTTATTAGGGCGATTGAAAACTTATGTAAAAAAAGGACAGATTGTAAACTTTATTTTTAAGATTCAGAAAGAAAAACATTGTTTTAAACATATTTAATCAATCCTTACTATTTATTTCCACTCACCATTCCATTGAAGATGCTTGTCATTGTTTTTTTTTATGTAAAATATTTTAAGAATAATTATTTCAATTTCAGCTATTGCCTGTTCAGATAGAAGGAAACGTTTAAACCCGCATGCGTAAATTTCCCGACGGTTCCACCATTTGTAAACTCTCATTTCAAGGAACAACACGATACGTGAAACATTATAAAAACTGATTATGTCTCATTAAGACTAGGGAATGCTATGAGAGGTTAGACAAAGGAAATAGTGTCTAATATTTATCAGCACTTAGCCAAAGCTAAGACTGAAAACGTTTTAAACCTCTTAGTGATAGGATTGTAACAGCAATAATTTTTACCGCCAACTTCTTGCACGGGGAATATAGGTCATGCCCTTTTCTCTCATACTAAGCCATCTATTTGGACAGGCTATAGCATAAACTGTTTTTAGCCTTAGCATTGGCTGAGTATTGATAAGTATTATACACTACCTCCAGTGCCTGACCTCTCAAAGCCTTCCCTGGTCATAAACGAGACATAATCAGTTTTTATTGAGTTTAAAGAAGAGAGTGGGGACGAGGTTAGCTCAGTGGTAGAGCACTCGACTAATGAACTGGAGGACCAGGTTCAAAACCCGAGCGCGCACTAAAGATTTTTTCTTCTAGTGCTGCCGTTCGAGGGTTGGATTTGGGGTCCCAGATCGTCCCTAGGCTCACCCAGCCTTTAATTAATTTAATTAATAATGGGTACCTTGGGTGCTAATGACTCTAGCAGTCGAAGCAGCCAAGGGGAAAATCAGGCGGCCGGAGCATAGTGTTGACCACACTATCTCCCTAGTGTACCGTATGGTCAAGAATCAGATACCTCTACAGTATCTGCCCCTCTGGGCCCTTGTGGCCTGTTACGGGACTGACAAAAAAAAAATAAAAACAAAAAAAGAAGAGAGTTGATCATTGTAATGGAAATACAAATGGCGGAACCGTCGAGGATATTTCCCCCGTGCGGAATTAGAACTATTCATCTAACTGAACTTGCTATAGTAAAGGAATAGAAGCAGATTTGGTAAGTTTTGATCTTGAGTGAAAAATGTATGAAATGATTTTAGACGCCACATCAGGAAACTTACATATCCTAACGGAGATCACTGCATCCTGTTTTTCAACGTTCGCTCTAGGAAAACGCTATTACTAATACGTTTCTCATTTTATACCTATACTAAAATATTTATTTATGCCTGCCATGAAATACTGACTGTGGAACACATTCTACTCTACTGTCCTACATTTAAAAAGGAAAGAGAAGCCCACGGAATCCCGAATAGCCTTCAAGAAGCACTAAAGGATAATTATCAAGACGTCACGGATCAAGAACTACCAGTGTTTCAAGTTTGGTCAAAATCGGTCAGTCGGTGTGGATTTGTATAAGGAGCAAACAGACAAACAGACACGTGATTTATATATATATATATATATATATATATATATATATATATATATATATATATATATATATATAAATATTTCTCTTTTCATTTTGCTCCTTCTGCCTTCAGAGAAGCACCTAGTGAATAATATTTTCCAATCAAGCGCAAGAGTTGGATCTTATCGAAATAAAATATCTCCCGACCCCTTTCGTGGGGGCTTAAGAATTTTACGGTGTTAAGGCAATAACTCATCGGCCTGCTTTTATCTAACTGAATATATTTAATGAGAGAACAGAAGATAATGGGTGGATGAATCCATTAGTAGAGTCTTATCAAATAGGTTTTGGCTGGCCGAAGATCTTGAAATGTTAAAGTCCTATAAATATTATAGAGAGAGGGATGAGGCTTATCAGGCGGGCGGTCGAGGGCGGAGGCAGAATTAGCGATATAATAGATTTAATGAAAAGGAGAAAGATCGGGAAGGGTCTGATTCCCAACCCTCCGCTTCTAGTGGCTGGACGGGAACTCAGAGGAGGATTTCATTCTTCAATACTGGTTCATTAATTTAGGATACTTTAATTTCGAATGACTTTATAAAATATAGCTGTTACAGATTGTTCCATGCTACACCACTTTCTGCATATGACTCTTCCCGTATGCTGTCTCGTGAAACAGCCAACACAGCACCACAGCAATTCAAATTATAGCCGACAGAGGCCAGCACCAGAGCCTACGAGTAGATGGCTCTTTTCAAAGAAAGGCCAGCACTCCTTAGTTAGACAGTGCCATTTGATATAAAATTGAAATAAACTGCATTGCATGATTCTATAATGATGTAAAGTCATCAATAAGTTCGAGTTATTCTAATTATCAAGAACATCAACAAATAAATTTGAGACATTATTCAAAATGGCTGTCGATTCAAAATGGCCGTCATAATCTCAATGGTTCAGTGTAGCCAAATTTTTTTGTACAGAACTTTTAACCTTTTGACCAAATTTTGAAATTTGACTATTTTGACCTAGCCTAGGAGATTTCCTGTATGAAGACCTACCTGTGTGCCAAGTTTGGTCAAAATCGGTCAAACGATGTAGATTTGTATAAGGAACAAACAGACATACGGATAAACAGACAGACACGTAATTTATATATATATATATATATATATATATATATATATATATATATATATATATATATATATATATGTAGAACAGGGGGGGGGATTTTTATATATATATGTGGAGAACAGTGTTTTTTTTTCTTATTAGTGTGTTTTCTTTCTCCCAAATTAACCTATACATAACACAAAAAAAAACAAAAAACAAATCCTTAAATGTCCCTTTGCTCAAATTTATAGAATTATCGAATAAGGCGGAAGGCCAATAAAACTACGCCAGAGACTTTTTATTTTGACTTCCCTACATGTTTCGCACCATTTTGGCGCCTCTTCAGTGGAATATGCTTTAAAACATAGCCACCACTTATGAAAGTTAGTCCATAAGAACCATATCCTACCTTGTTTATAGTGGTGTTGTGAGGTTTAATGATTTGGAGTTGCCTCCTTATTGTAAACCCAAAAAATTACGATGTTTTCAACTAAGATGAACGAACTTTGCTTTTAATAACATTTTCAATACAGGAAGTTTGTATGACAATTCCAACACAAATGCAAAGCACAAAAAATAAAAACCAATTAATGCAAAATTTAGTCGTCTTCGGGCTTTGTTTCTGTCAAATAATCATCGTCAGTGTAGGTGAAGAAGCTACACATTTTAATGCATTCTCACATTTTGCACGTGTCATGCACATTTTGGAGCGGCTTCTCATTTTATCCAAAATAATTGTATGCGAGGCTCATTGCATTTTCAGTTTTTAAGAGCAGTGGTTGGTTATAGATGGAAAGTAAATAGTTAGTGATTTAGTTGCTGTGATTCCAATATTGAAGTGACCAGAGCTTCTTCCTTATTGAGGTAGAGATAGTTTTTAAATCCATGATAATGTTCTGACCTGAAAATCCCCAAAAATGGAGCTGCTTCCTTACTGCTGCAGTCCCGTTAATTATGTATATTTATTTTTTAGCTGAAGAAGACTGCTTAAAGAGCATGCCAATATCACAGATTTTTCAAAAAATCTCATGTTTTTTCTAATAAGGGGAGTGGACGAAGTGCCCCTCACCAATTCAAACGAGAATTTTTGTATTTTTAGTACTTAAGTGAGAAAAAGGACCTGTTAAAGCGAGAAAAGGCACTTCTCAAGCTATCAACTGAAAAAAAAAAAATGTTGAAAATTTACCTGGAGTTCTAATAAATGGAGGTTACGTTTTGAAGTTCAATATTTCCCTTGAAATAACCCGACTTTTATGTCCTTGGGCTTTTTGAATAGAAGAAAGATTTTTGAATCTTTAACAAAATTTCAAGCCTCAGCGAAATTTAAAATACATTTTTTTAGCACTTTCCTTCGGAGGAAAGTAGCTATTAGCACTTTCCTCCGAAGGAAAGTAGCTATTGAGTTTGGACTCATGACGGAATTTTTGAAAAATTTCTTCAAATCTTTATCGATCCTACCTAGTGGACACCGAAAATGACCCCCGTTAAAATTTATATATATCTATATATATATATATATATGCATATATATATATATATATATATATATATATATATATATATATGTGTGTCAGTTAACACGATAGCGGCCAGAGTTTTTGTTTTTTCGTCACGAAACTTGGTATATAGCATTCAATTAGCAAACGATTGAACGAGTTCGTTAACCACCAAAGTCGGTCCACCGGAAGGGGGGGTTTACCCCGAACCCAAAACACTAATTTGACTATGTCAGCCGTAATATTTGTTATATTTCAACGAAACTTGGTATTCGTAGTGGTAATATAGAGAGAAAAGTGAGATATGAAAATGAACTAAATCGGTTCATTAGAAGGGGGGGTTTACTCCGGACCCACAATACCAATTCGCCACTAACAGCCGTGATTTTTGGTATATTTCAATAGAACTCGGTATTCGTAGTGGTAATCCACAGGTAAATAACTGTTGTAAAAATAAACTAAATCGGTTCATTAGGAGGGGGGGTTTACTCCGGACCCACAATACCAATTCGCCACTACCAGCAGTGATTTTTGGTATATTTCGACGAAACTCGGCATTCGTAGTGGTAATCTACAGGTAAATATGTGTTGTAAAAATAAACTAAATCGGTTCATTAGAAGGGTGGGGGGTTTACTCCTGACCCAAATTCTTAATATACTCATACCGGTCGTAATTTCTGCTGTATTGTAACGAAACGCGGTATACGTCGTGGGTAACTCATGAGAAAGAAGTGTTGTAGAAATGAGCTGAATCGGTCAATCGGAAAGCGGGGGTTTAATTTGTAATATATTTCAATAGAAAAGCCCGTCAGACGTAGGTTCACAAAGCCGCCGCAAGGAGCGCTTTCTACCACTAGAGTGACTGTATCCTGTTCCTGCGTTAGATCAAAATACGATAATATGAGGTTTTTTGTATTTATTACGAAGTGTAATAGGTACCATGTGTAAACATAACTCTGGAAGCAAATTATTAATTGATCAGTTATTCATTACAAATTTAAAAGAGAACTATTCATGTTTTTATTTTATTTATGTAGGATATTTTAAGCAAATTGTTCTGGAAAGCAATCTACACTACCCAAATTCTGAGGAAAGTGCTTAGTTATGCAGCTCCTGCGTGACGGACTTTTATTTATTTGTGGAATCTTCCCAAAATTTGAATATAGTATTTTTTAATTTGCTAAAATCATATCTGAACTCCATTTTTAAATAAAAAATTCTTTTACGCACTCGACTCTATAGAAGTAATTATTTTGCCAAAATATTCCCTACCTTTAAAGAGTTATTCAAAATAAAAAAATAATATATTTAAAAACAGATGTCAGATTTGTTTTTAGGACATTAAAAAAAAAAACCTTGAGAAGTGCGTTTTCTTGCTTTAACAGGAACTTTTTCTAGTTAATTATTACACATACAAAAATTCTCATTTGAATTGGTGAGAGACACATCGTGTACTCCCCTTGTAAGCCGAATACCGGCCAATGATTAACTTCTTATCTAAAGAAATATTGTATCAAAGTCTGCTGAATCATCGAAACAAGCTGACCAAAGGTCTCCTCATTTACCTCATGAAGTTTTAGTTTTATATAGGAAAGGAAATAGATGCCCTAGAAGATATATTTATATATGTGATATATATTTGGCAATCTATCGACGGTAGAATGGCTGTCGGTGAAGGAAACATGTTTGTTCCGTGAGGCGAATAAGGGGTGCTGAAGGGTTGGGAGACGTCCTGTCTGTCCACTTTTATGGTCGAATAATTCCCTACCATTGGACGAGTATCTCGGCCAATACGCCCTCCTCCCCTTTTCGTCGTCGGAGATACTTCTATATAAAAAATAACACCTTTTAGTAGATTGGCCTCGACTAAATGGCGGCCAAGTCGGATGAAATATCGGCATCACTAGCTGCAGATTGAACTATTACGCCGCCAGTAATGGGAGGAGCTGAGGGGGTATAAAAAAATAACTCCACCGCCAAACACATCAATCCTTCGAGGGTGAGGACCGTGTGTGAGAATCTCTTCCCTTCCACCCGCAGTTACCGGCAAAAAAATATAAAAACAATCCTTTTAAAACCGGTTCCGCTATCAGACCTTAATCGAATTATAGCAGGGCGTTCGGGACATTTTTTTTTCTTTTTTCATCCCAATTGAACATGTGTGTAATTCATATCGATAGGATGTCCTTGCACCCTTTGGCTGAGGCTATTTATTCTGGCTTGGTTTTAACATGTTATTTTTTAACTTTACCAATTTAATCCCAGAAAATCCCCTAGTAGCTACGTAATTCGATTATTTAAGGTTCTCACTCTCGCTTAGCTTGAAATAATGTATTGTAGTCCATTGACAACTTATCACAATTATATAAATTACAATTATTTTGATTTTAAGATCCCTCGTGGATGTAACTTTAAGATCCCTACCTTGTAACTTTTTTTTTTTTTTTATGTGCTAACATGCTTCCTTTACTAATCAAAAATTATATCTACGAGCGTTTATGGAGTGAAACAGTTTTTAAATTCAACTTTTCAACGAAAGTCTTGATACATTTCAAAATTAAAAACCATTTTTTTTTTTTTAACTTTATTACAAGAAATTATGAATAAACATTAAATCTGAGAAAAAATGAACATTTCATTACATTAAACATTGAAGTCGTTTTACACAAAACTATGTTTTTCAAATCGGGGGATATGGTAGCTTCTTCAATTGTCACCCGATCTACTTCAAATTTTAACCACAGGTTCCAAATGATATTTGCTAGTAAAATGCGACGGATTTTTTATTATAAAATGAAGAATTGTTTGCCATTTTCAAAAAAATTAATGTTTCTTCAAAATCCTACGTACTTTACTAGATTTTACCTTCTCCTATCAAAATAATTTTAGTTCTTTGTTCTAGATTAAAAATTCCCCCCAAGTAGACCAACACCCGCGAAAAAAATTGGGTTTCAGTTCGTCAGAGATAGAATGCCATCATTTTCTTTTCGAGGATTACAACTTTTTTTTTTGGATACTTTAACATCCTACATAAAACACAACATATAATACATAAGGGAGTACACGTATATATTATTAGGAGACGTCAACGCACACTCGAGTCTTTGGGGTTCAAGTAAACAGGACAAACGAGGAGCCATCATTGTCGAAGCTCTCCGTGATAACGATCTACTCATTCTTAATACCGGAAAATCAACCCATCTTAGCTCTGCGCATAAAACATTCTCATCTATTGACATAACATGTTGCTCTCCCTCCATCTTCCCCTTCATGTCGTGGCATACAATCGATGACTTACACAACAGTGACCACTTTCCAATCATTTCATCCATTAACACTAGTGATAATGGCTTTGCGATGCTAAAGAGAAGATGGCTACTCCAGAAGGCGGACTGGCCTAAGTTTCAATCCTCAATACGAACAGCTGACTACAGCAACACAAATACTGAAGAACATTGCCGTCTATTCACTAATGCAATATTAAATGCTGCTAATATCTCTATTCCAACAAGCCAGAATAAACCCAAACAGAAATGTGCCCCTTGGTTTAATTCCGAATGTCGCGCAGCCATTCAGCTTCGGAGAAAGTCACTGAAAAAATTCCAGAGAACAATGTCAACCACGAACCTCATAGAATTCAAGAAAGCCAGAGCTCAAGCAAGAAGAATAGTCAAGTGCAGCAAGGCTGAATATTGGAATAATTACATCGAAGGAATTGACTCAACCACGCCCGCATCTGATATATGGAGGAGAGTGAGAACAATGCAAGGCTCCAGCAGAGAACGTCCACTCGTTCTCTCTGTTGACGGTGTACTCACTGCAGATCCCGAAATTATTATCGAAAAGCTTGCGGAAGTTTTCAATGTAGATGACAACTTCTTCAGTACCAAATTCATCGAACATAAAGAGAAAACTGAAGAAACACCAATCTACTTTGAACCTCAGCACCATACTGAAGACTACAATTTACCCTTCTCCATATGGGAACTGAAATGTGCCCTCCGTGGTCTTAAGGGCAAATCATCTGGGCCTGATCTAATAAGCTATGAAATGATTAAGCACTTTAGCTCGAGCACACTGAATGATATGTTCGATTTGTTCAATAAAGTTTGGTCGACGAGAGTCATTCCGAGTAGCTGGAAGCAGGCCTTTGTTATCCCCATACCAAAATCAAAAAAAGACAGAACACTACCAACCAGCTTTCGCCCTATATCACTGACTAGCTGTCTCGGCAAGATCATGGAGAGAATGGTAAATAGGAGACTGCAGTGGGTATTAGAAGCAGACAATCTTTTAGGCTCTGAACAATCTGCTTACAGAAGTGGGAGGTCAGCGATTGATAACCTAGTAATTTTTGAAGCAGAAATACTGAACGCATACATCAATAAACAGTATATGATCGCTGTCACGCTTGACATTAAAAAATGCCTTTGATTCCATCTGGAGGCGGAGTATTTTGAAGAAACTCCATGAGTGGGATTTCAAAGGCAACCTACCAGCTTATATAACCAGTTTTCTGAATGATCGTTGTTTCCAAATTTACACAAACGGCACTCTCTCCAGTATGAGATCCTCAAAGTATGGAGTTCCACAGGGAAGTGCCTTAAGCACAACTCTCTTCAGCATAGCCGTCAGTGAGATACATAAATGTTTTACCACCAATGTCAGAAGCCTAATATACGCTGATGACTTGCTCTTTTTCTGCAAATCATCCAATCTCCATTTTATTAAATCAAACATTCAGGCAACAATCTCACGAATTTTTAAATGGTTTGAAGAAAGCGGCCTGCAGATATCAGTTGAAAAGTCACGCTGTATTCTTTTTACGAGAACTAAGGGCGAGATTGACCTTCCCACCTTTACCTTCGGGCAGACTCCACTCCATTACAGCAACGAAATCCGCCTCCTGGGACTTACATTCGATCGCCGCCTCACATGGGCTCCCCACGTCGTGGATCTTAAGCGGAAAAGCCTAGAGCGGATGAAGCTGCTACATGTTCTTTCCAAAACCCCGTGGGGATCAACTCGGAAATCCCTCCTAAGAGTGTTTTTGGCCACGGTCTGTTCTAAGATCGACTACGCCAGTTTCATTTATGGCTCAGCCAAAAAACCCGTTCTTTCCCTTTTTGACTCAGTCCTCTTTTCTGGACTACGCCTTGCTACAGGAGCCTTCCGTTCAACGCCAACTTTGAGTCTCTGTGCTGAGTCAGGAATCCCACCCCTGAGCTATCGAAGGCAGAAACTGGCAGTTAAATACATCGCCAAAATTTACACCTCCCCTGGTCACCCGTGCTACCCATTTATCTTTAACCCCAAATATATTGACAAATACAGCCGCTCTCCTTCTGCAAGTACTCCTCTAGCACTTCGAATGGATCGTGAAATAAGCCTCATCTCCTCTGCAAGACTGCCTCAAAAAGAAGCCTCGCCTAATTCCTCCCCTTGGACCTTCACACCGCCCGATCGTCACATTTTAACTAAAAACAAAAATTCTATGACGGACATCGAGCTACGTTCTTATCTGGGCGAATTCTTGAGCAACATCGCGGCGAAGAGGGTATACTTCACCGATGGTTCCAAGACAGAATCTTCAACAGCATGTGCAGTGATTGATTCTGACCTTGTTCACAAGTTCAAACTCAGTCCCCAAAGCACCAGCTTCACTGCTGAACTATTTGCTATTAACGCAGCCCTGCATCTAGCTATAGAATCCCCAGAGAAGAACATACTTGTCTGTACCGACTCGAGAAGTGCCCTAGAAAGTGTTGAAGACATTTTCACGACAAACTCCCTTATCTCAAAAATTCTACAGTACACCAGAACTCTCAGAGATAATGGAAAAGTTGTCCATCTAATCTGGATTCCCGGACATCGTGGGATTCCTGGCAATGAGAAAGCCGATCAAGCCGCTCGGGCTGCACACAGTTTGAGCGAGATTACAAGGGTTCCGTTATCTGGCAGTGAACTCGTAGCGCCAGCCATAAGCATAATCGAAGAAGGATGGACAAACACGTGGGCCGAATGCGGGGAGCAAAAACTTAAATACGTCAAGCACGATTCGAGACCCTGGTCCTCCTCAAACAGAACATCGAGAAGAGAGGAGGTTGTTATAGCTCGGCTCAGACTTGGCCACTCCAGACTGACTCACGGCTACTTGATGTCTAGAGGAATCCCACCAGCCTGCGAGAGATGCAATCAGCCGATCACTGTAAAACACATATTCGAAGACTGCTCTCGCTACACGATACTGCTTCAACAGCTGGGAATACCAAGAAACTTGGCGGAAGCTCTGCGGGATGATGGTGAAGCAGTTGATGTTGTTGTAGAATTTTTAAAAAGGGCGCAGCTATATCTTTTACTATAAAATATATAATATTAATTAATTGATAAATATTTGTAGGTATGTGTGTATATGTATGTGTATGTTTTTAATTTTTTTTTTTTTTTTTTTTTTTTTTTATGAACAATAATAATAAATAATAGTAATAGTAAGTATTAGTATAATAGTAATAGTAAGCATTAGTATAATATAAGAAATTTGTTAGTATAATATAAGAAAGTTGTTAGTTGTACAGTGTAATCACTAGTATATATCAAAATACTAAAATGAGGAAAATTAAAATATATATACAAAAAAAAAAAAGTTAAAACAAAAGAAGGAAAAAAAAAGGGAAAAAGAAGAAGAAAATATTTTTAAAAATATCAAAATAAAATAACAAAAAATAAATAAAAAATAAATAAATAAAAAAAATAAAAAAAAAAAAATAAAAAAAAAATAAAAAAAAAAAATAAAATGAATAAAAAAAATAATAAAATAAAACAAAATATATGTTTACATTATATATATTTTTTATTATTTGTACTGTATTTATATATGTACTGTGCACTATACATATATATGTATACTATATTTATATAAGTGCAAATATATTTATGTTTGTGTGAATCTGGTTCTTATATCCATGCAATTTTATAACATCAATAATTTCTCTTTTTTTCCAAACTTAGATTCTCCCAAATACAACTTTAGTAACACAACTCTATCTCAAACACATAATACTGAAAACACTCTCCATCCTAACATTAATCTTGCACAATTAAACACAACAAGGGCGGAGATGACCAAGCAGTTTTCTGCCCTTAAACTACCTACCAACCCAACCCAACCCTACATAAAACGTATGGCATACCTAATTTAAAAATATTGACTTATTTGTTGTTTGTAAATTGGATAACATTTTGATCACACATGGTGAAGAAATGAATTTAATTTTAACATCCATTTATTATTGACAGAGAATTTTAGGACGGGTTATCTATAGGTTACCACCCTTTTCTAGCCAGGATGGGGCTGATGCCTTTCCTTTTTTTGAAAAAAAGGCATCATCCCTAGTGGGAATCGAACCCAATTCCTTACATTTTGGAACTATTCATTAGAAACCAAATGAACGGCAGAAGGCTATGGTTAGGATTTTCTTAGATATGTAGATTCTCGGATTAGAGCGCTTAAACCCCTGAGGTTTTAGGGTTGGAGATAATTCCTCCCCCACCACCGTGTCGTTACCCCTATAGTCACGTTTTATTGCAGAAATGATAAAAGAAATACGTGCTCCAGCCGACAAGAGCGTCTTCGCGAACCGGTTTTCTTGTCCCTAAATACACGCCCATTAGTACGTGATTCGCAAGGAAAGATCCTCTAAGACCATTCCTGTAGCAAGACTCGCTTACAAGTTTTATCTCCTCCTTACTTCTGCATATCCATGTTCTTCTCGGTTGAATAACTAAATAAATTCATAGATTAGAGGAAAGTAAGGGCTCTAGAGAATATTACTTTGTGATAAAAATGTAATAGAATTAGCATAACTATATAATACACTGTCTTATATATTATATTTTTGTTTTAGTTTTAGTACAATTAAATTCAAGTATTTTTTTAGGATCAGTAACGTTATATCCCTTTAATCTCGCCTATTAAGGAGTACAACTTGGAATATATTTAAGTTGAAGGCAAGAATGGTGAAGGGTCAATTGGTTCTTAAAAAAAATGGCAGGAGTTGCTCCCCAAAATTGTTTAAAACATTAATTTATTTCGGTGACGTTTCAAACCTATTCAAGTTCATCATCATGCATCTCAAATTAAGTAGTGTTAAGGTATATTGTGATTTTAAATTTCATTTAGGTCCATAATTTTTAAATTATTAAATTTTGTGGGTGAATGTCTGGATCTAACATTTACCCTCAAAATTTAATAATTTAAAAATTATGGACCTCAAAATGAAATTTAAAATCAAAATGGATTTTAAGAATTACTTTTAACTAATTAATTTTGTAATTGTTTTACTACTTGTCTTGCCTATTATTGGAATCTTTTTGATCTGTTGATGCAATTGAGAAGTAACCAAAAATACCAAAATTGCCAGGGTTTAATCATAACAATTATTTAAACTACTAGACAAGGGCGGATCTGTTTTATTTAAATGTTGAGATGGGGCACCTTAATTTTTTCGATAATATTTCCGGCAAATCTGAAATAACAATAATTGAGGTATGCCTAATTCAAAAATTTACCGATTTTTTTTTTTTAAATCAAAATCGAAAGAATCATGTTTTAGTTTTTGATTCTTTCTTTGCAAACTCCGAAAATATTCAAGTCAGAGACCTTCTCAATGCGTCATTGAACAGCGTCTTCAAAAAACATAATTGAAAATAATTACAAAAGGGCATACACTTTTGTGGGGTTTAATTATCAGGAAACATAAAAATAAATGTTGCCTATAAAAGAGTGCAATACACGGTGTAAGAGTGTGTGAGAGCACCGATCATCTGGGCAGTTGTGGTTGTTCTCTGCGCTCTCATTGGTTCTTGCTCACATGAGCTGTCCCGGTTTAAATGGCAGCGTGAATAAAACGCTCGTTTAATATTAGAATAAAAACAACTTAGGTTTTTTTTGTTTTCATTTTATCCCCCTTAATAGAGTCTGCCTTATTTATTATTCATTGTAAAATTGTCTTAATTTTACATTAAAGATAGTTGGCTTCTGAATAAAACTCTATTTTTGGGCAATATGTTTTTGCATCTTTACCCTATGCGCTGTACTTGGTGTTCCACGATAAGTCTAGCCGACACATATTTACCTTCTTATCTACCCAAGAGGTACATTGTAGCAAAATTTCAAAGTGCAAAAAACACTTCATGAAACCTGCGGTTACGAGCTCTTGGACTGCTAGGGCTTACTGAGGAATGAGCTCTTTTCGGATGGCCTTTTTTTCTTGAGTTAAATTGCATAAGCAGACTTTGTACAATGGTAATTAGTAATTCCATAATCATGTGCAGCGAAATACCATGAATAATGACTCCAGCCGAACCATGGATTCCACGGGGGCTAGTTTTCAGTTTTCCATCCGACGAAGAGTACATACCCATCGCTCAGTGGGGACATCCGCCCAGCCACGACATATTTATGCAAATATGTTTAGCGCTATGCCTAATTTCACTCATCCTATTTCCCAGGGAAAGCAGAAATGCCGGAGCATTCATATTAATGGGAGAGTATTTTATCGCCGCTTGATTCATATGTTAATCCAGCCCGGGGAGGTTGGAAGTATAAACGGTAGTAGCTACCCCGCATATGCCCCCCGCAGTATTTGCATGGGGTTTTTGTCTTTGGCCCTTGGAGGAAACAAAGCGGACGCACTAATGCTCAGTAATTCGGCGGAATGGTCCATGATTCTTACTAACGACCCCATGCTTATGCCGGCATCTCCGCCACCTTCTCCCGTTCCATATTGCCCGCAACACTCTTATGGAGATTATTAGTATTTGTAGTTATACAGAATATTCCTAACTCGAATTCTAGAATATAGTAACTTAAACCCATTTTAATGTAGAATTTACGTTAGTTCACAAAAGGTAACCTTCTTGGTTGACAGATCATTGTAAGTGAAAATAGACGTAAGTTTCTGTAACTTTGTCAAGGGTTGGATTGGTTCTATTAAAGATGAAATATTAACAGCTCATCCTTTACGATTACCAAATTAAACAAGGCGTAAGCGTATTATGGAAGGACGCTTATATGACGCAATTACTGTGTTTTCGACTTAATTGCAAAAATACCGCCATCTTCCAGGCAGAAACTTTTGTCTCATAAAATGTTATTGGCGCAATAATAAAGTATAATGCTTTAATGTCTTCTCGATATGACCCATTCAATTTCGAGGTACCCGACGTTTCGCAAAAAGAAATTCTTGTACATACCAATCTTCCTGTTTGTCCAATATATTCTTTTCCGCAGGAGCATGGGATGTTATAGACACCTGGTGATTTCAGCTTCAAATTATCCTTGGGGTAATTTAGCATTTGACTTATCTTACGATCAGGGGTGTAAACTGTCTTGATGTCATACTTCTTCAGAGTCTTCGCAATCTTCCCTGTAGTTTCTTTCGCGTAGGGCAGGATTACTTTTTTCTAGTTAGGATCTTCCTGCACACACTTTTCCGTCGACTTCAGTTTTCTTTTTGCTTTAGTGATGTGTTTCTTGATAACTTCGTCCGTGTACCCGTTTTTCCTTAGAGATGATTTTAGGTGTCTTTCCTCTTTTCTGAGATGGTACTGAAATCAAAATTTCAGCCCCCTTATACACTCACATGCCTTAGGCGAATCCCATCTCTTATGGATTTCATTGGAGAAGTTGATTAAATATTTCATAAAAAATTAACTACGTCCATTCCAAATGACACTAGGAATAAGAACTTTATGGAAACGCTCTAAGATGACGCAGATTCTGTAAGTCGGACTTTTTATTTAAAAAAAGTTATTTTCATGACTCTCATGACCGACTATATTTACGCTGAGTAATCTTTGAGTGAGACGAAAATCGCGTACTTCGTTTGCATTCAGCTGCTCTTCCCAAAAAATTGTTGATGTACGTCAAACATATTTGCCCAGTTTATGGGCGACCTCAAAGCCTTGCTAATCGATAAGTCTGGAGACATGTTGAATACAGTAAGAGAATGCCGTCACACTTTACGAGAGATATTGTCCCTATTTGTGAAGGGACCACTTAGGGCTGAGTGGGCAAGCTTACGACTCCAATACTAAATGGAAGTGGTTAGCTGAACACATATTGCCTCCGTACTTCATCTTGAGCTGTCTCTCAGCTCTAGGTCCTTCGGCATATGCAACGCTTCATACGGCGGATAAAACTAATCTCGGAAATGGAATTGGCATGTCCCTCTCACATACATTTCAAGTTTTTCATTTCATAATCCCTATTCTTTTCTCTCTTCTCAGATATATGTTGCTTTGTATGCGTTAGCTCCTTCTGGGGCATTTTCGTGCTATGGGCGGTTACCAGATTCGTAATACGTTGAGGGTATATTTTAGTGCCTAATAAATTTGACTCCTACCCCAGAATTCTGTGTTAATTGAAAATAAAATGGGCCTCAAGAATTATCGATTAAATAAAATAAATATTAAGTTTGCTGGACGTAAGTATGTGAACTTTTGGGGACTAGAAGCTACTTACGAAGTACGTAAACAAAGCAGATTCCCCATTCTGGGGGTTGAATGATATGTGCTTACACAACAAAAATATTCTAATGAATGCATTTTTACCACAATCTCTCGGATACAGCAAGCATCAAATGAGCGCAGCTTGCTGTTTTCCATAGAAGCAAATGTATTTCAGAAATAAATTCTAACTCTACTGGGATATTTTTCATGCGGTATGTTTTATCAAAAGCCTATTCAGGGGAAAACAGGTTTCCGGATCTGTGCCGGATCAAACCTTATATAAATATATATCTTTATTCCATGAGACCGGACACCTGACCGGAATACCGGAGGATGTCCTCCCTTTCGAATTATTTATGCCTCCCTTCCTGTAGACTCTTCTGCCATTGTATCCCTCGTGATAGATAGCTCCAGCCGAAAATAACCACTGCCCCGCCAAAGAGGAAATACTTACAATTATTAATGATTCATTACTCTTTGGCACAAAGGACGTGTGGCACCATTTCTCTCCCAATATTCACCGCTCCCTTTCTCTTTATTAGGTTTGTACTCTCGTTTCTGCGTTCTGTCTCTCTTTCTGCCCCATTCGGATCCCGTTGTCATGGCCGATTTCATCGGACTGCTCTTGGAAAACAATGCAAATCCGTTGCTTATTGTTGATCCGTTATAAGGCCGATACGTCCTGTGGTCATCAAAGCTCTTCTTTATTCATGTTCGTCCAACAACAATGGACTCCATAATTTGGAACTTCCTTTGAAAATCAATATATCCAATTTATCTTTTAAAAATATGAAAATGTATTATATCATTCAGGAATCAATGTGGACGAATGAAACATTAGTTGAATGGTAGTAATTCATGCCAATAGAATAAGTTTGTCGTAGAATGAACTTCCGCACGTACAACGAGAACATCCCACAGTGAAATGAAGGCAGAAAGCGGATACTGCTGTCCATCACCGAACGAACAAAATACGGTGTAAACCTCAACTTATAATTAACTGATTTAGTGTCTTTTTAAAATACATCATTCTCTTACCACCCATACCCATGACGTTTACCGAGTTTCCTTACAATACACCAGAAATTACGGCCGGTATTAGGAAAACAGTAATTTGGGTCCAGAGTAAACCCCCACCCTCCTAATGGACCGATTTGGTTTATTTTTACAACACTTTATTCTCTTTAAGCAGCCACGACGGCTACAGAGTTTCTTAGCAATGAAAAATAATTAAGGCCGATAAAGGCAAATTATTAATCTAGTTATTTTTACCCCACCCCCTCCAGATGAACCGGAATTGACCTTCTTTGGAATGTGCTAAAAATCATAAAGAAATTACCACTTGGAAAAAATAAATTCTTACAAAAGTTCCTACAGTAGCTGCATAAGGTAAGCACATTTCTCAACGAGGTAGCCATCTATACATCCCTTATAATGATTACTGTATTATTTAAACAAATCTTTAAAGTAAAATATATTCGTCCATAGGTCCGATTTTTCTGATCTCCCATTAGTTTCGAATGTTAAAGAAACTTTCAAAAACTGAAAACTTAGGCCAAGGTGAAAATATTTTACTATATTTTTTTTAAGGTGTGCCAACCTTAATTGGTTTGGTGTGTCCCGCTTCAAGTAGAGCTCTGCTCCTGGGTAACTTTCACTGTTAGTAGGGGTCCAGGATATGACATTAAATCTATTTCAACAGTTTTTAATAGGATTTTTTTTAATTATTATTTAGTTATTAATTTTTATAATAATATTACATTTTGATTTACAAACTGGTCTTTTCAATTCATTTAAGTTTTTTTATATTTATTTAAGTTATACAATATAATTTACTTATTCATTGACGAACCAAATTTTTATATTTAAAGAAACCTGAAAAATTCAAAGATGAATTATAATTTTAGAAGTTTTTAAAGGATTGAATAATAGGAATACAATGACAAGTTTGGATAAAAACTTAAAGGTAATTATTATGTTTAAATAACTGTTTCTACTCATCAAATACAGTGCTGTTTGCTTATATTTCTATAAATCGCACATTTTATACAAGCTAATATTCACCTACTAGGTAGTGCAGTTAACAAACCCGGCCATGCTTTAGAGAATAAAGCCGGGTGTTCTTTCGTCACCCGGCCGGGTGATCACCCGAAATGTGTGTTCCTATCCTTAGGTCATTCCTGGTCTAGATACGCAGTTTATAAACCTCTGTAAAATACGGTCATAGCCCATGATTTTATAATTAAGTTCAATTAAATCATGATTTTTTTAAGGCCATTATATAAGAAAAAAATATAATTACCACGTCTTGGTTATTCATATATTTTTTTATGACTTATTATAATGGTCAAATAGGGTTTTATTACCATGAGATTATTATCTCAACTGTGAGAATGCTCCAATCTGGGAAAGTACAGCTGTTCCAGAACAGTTGTCCACCTAATATTCATGGTCATCCCTAAAGTCCAAGATAGCAATCTCGCTATGCAAATTCTCAGGCTTAGAGGAAGTTATCCTCAGCCAGGGAAGTAATATGGAATTATTCGGCCTATATTTTTATGGCGGGACAGCTTACAGGTTTTTTTTTTTTTTTTGTGATTGTGCTCAAGAAACCTAGGAGTTCAGAGCACATCTTTTTTTATTTCGATGTTGGGAAGGGGCACGCTGATTGATTGGGAGAATATCTTCAGAAAATCTCAAGTAGCGATAACACAGGACAACATTTGATCTTAAAAAAAAACACTAGGAGCGGTATGGTCCTTATAGGGTTTTTGGGGTCACTGATTATGATGAGCGGGTCGGTTAACCTTCATCACATCAGATTCAAGGTTATTTGAAGATCAATAGAGAAAAAGCCGTAAGAAAACTGAAAAAATCATGTTTACGTTTTTTAATGTCCCAGAGTCCGAACTGGTAGTTCGACTCGCTCTGCCTCCCAGAAAATGAATTTTTGAATGAATTTTTTCAGAGTTTGTCTCTATTTTTTGTTTTCTCTATTTGACCTTCAAATGACCTCTAGGAAAAGGTGTAAAGGTAAAAACTACGGATTCGGACTCACATAAAAACATATGCATGACGTTTTTCAGATTTTTCCTACGTTTTTTTCTCTATTTGATTTTCAATTGACATAGAATCTGGTGTGGCGAAGGCTAACCAATCCGCTCATCGTAATCAGCGACCCCCAAAAAAAACCATAAGGACCATACCGGTCCGACTTTTTTAAGATCAAATATGTTGACCTGTGTAACTGAAGAAAGCGTAAATCTAAAAACTCCTGGAACATTTTTTTATTATTTTAAATATAACAAAATGCATCATTGCTACCTTTGCTTGAAAAGAGTGTTATATTGTAGATAATTATCTACAGGTTTTTGACACAGATTGTAATCTGTCCAAAAATTCGGTGTTATGTATAAGTGGACACTAAAATTTAAATGTAAAAAAATGTAATAATTGAGGCATTTGTTAGTATATTTTTATTTTATTTTGAGAAAAATAACTATATAGTATTCTCAAATAAAATAATACATTTTTAGTCCGCCGGTCAAAAAAAAATGAACAGAGACATTTGTATTTAATTGTTTAGTTTAAGGACATTTCTCAGCTATGTGGCGTAATTAACCACCTTGCATGTTATTTCCTTTGGAAGTTTCGTATGCTTTATTAACCAATGATCACAACATTTTTTCATTTTTTTACTTCCAGTATATCATTGACAAAAATACCTTCTAATCCATTTTTAGAGCTTCTAGTTTTATTGCCGGAGTCAGCGTCCTTTGACAGGAAGATATGAGGAAAGAGCAAGGGTACGAAGTTAGCCCCATGATGAGGTTACTGTAGATGCGGACGGGCACCTCTGGAAGTCCTGGACAAGATCTAATTCCGCTCCATAAAAACGGACCTGCCCTTCGATATGTCATCTCGGGGCTTAATACGCTGCTCCTTTGTATCGCCCTCGGGACACTTCTACGGCAAAAAAAGTCATATTGCCACTTTAGACCTATCACAAATTGTGTTAGCCCCCAAAGGAGGCCTTTCAGGGGATATTTTCACGCCCCTGTGTTGTGCTTAGTTCCCTCGACTTTTTTAAAGGTTATCTTCAGAGACCATTTCATTTTGTGAAATAGTATTAGTTTTTCATCTACAGCCTATAGAATATTTTAAAAAGAATCTATCTAACAAAGATATATTATAGAAGCAAGAATTGATTCTTTTCAATTTCACTATAGAAATAAAAACCAGCTTATGATATGGAACCGATAATGTAATTTGAACGCTTCATCATTTATTTAAATTTTAACGTCCATTTATTATTAATTACGAATTTTAGGACGGGTCATCTATAGGTTACAACCCTTTTCTAACCAGGATAGGGCTGATGCCTTTTCATTTTTCGAAAGAAAAGCCACCAACCCTAGTGGGAATCGAACCCACGACCTTACGCTTCATCAAAAATCAGTAAACTTACGAAGTCGCCTTAAGCAAAACTGTTGCCATACCTTTTGGTGGAGGTCGTTGCCACTGCCAATGAAGGAGTTCTGTGAGTGAGCGTTTTCGATATAATGACCATGATTTTGCGTCGATGGGGTGAAACAGACCTTGGATTCGTATTCAGCGACCTTCACAACCATGGAAGCTCTACATATCTTTAACGACTTCATACGAAATTTCACTTTTAAATGGCCTTAAACCTGACATACTGGAGTAAAACGGTCGCTGGATTCGGATTCAGCGTGTCGAAATAAATAAGAATATAGGTATTGTTTCTTTGAAAAATACCACTTTTTTTTTGTGTGCCTGTGTTATTAAAGTGTTAAGTGTTATTAAACCTCTTAATTATTTAGAGGTGACCGTTGACCGCTGAGAACTGTATTAACGTCCTATGTGATCAGTTAAGTGAGATTTCCTAATCGCCCTTATGAATGCTCGAATCGAAAGCCAAAATTTGTTATTTAAAAAACTATTATTACCGAACCCTGACAATATCCACCTTTGTATATTTCATTGTTTTCTATTGAATGATCGATTACTTCCTGTTGGGGTTTCTTTACATCTTTCTATCAGTCTTGATCATCCATTCAACATTTTCGAGTTACATGATTAGATTAGATTTTCCGCATCACTGAGTGTACCTTTTGTCCTATGTGCGAGGCCCAGAATGTTCAACCTTACCTAAAACTCATAATGAACTTCACGCATTGTCTGACTTCAGTTAATATCCTGATTTCCTCTTCATTGAGGCTTCCAAAAAGTAGGAATCATGTTATTTCGTGTGCTACACACTCAAGTGTGACATGTAATTGTCACAACTGATCTTCTTAGTACGCATATGCATATTCATGGTACAGTAGCCAGATACAGTCGCCACAATTTCCCTTAAGATCTATGATCGCCTTTGTCTGGATAATTTTCAGTCCTACCCAAAGTTTGCTGATTTTTTTTTTGGCACTTATTACAATTACCTATTGGGGCTACCAACTTGTCTGCTCTTGTTGCCCAGGATACCTCGATGTCCCGGTACCCAGTAAATGACAACATTATTATTCTGTGCCAATTCGTTTAGCCTCATCTGGCATGCTTCAAAAATTATTGAGTTGATCTCATGTTGGTTTAGTTCTTTACTAGCTGTCAGTCAGGATCTTTGACTTACATGACATAATAAAATAAATCTATAGTCTGTGAGAGTAAAAATATTTAGTTGTTTGGCAGGAAAATCATTTCTAGGTTATAACAATTGGTTCTTGTAATATAATAGAGATAGCGGAAAGATATATTGTTTCTCATAAGAAGGAGTTGGCTTTGACAAATCCAATAGGGAGAAATGTGTCTCCCCGAAGAAGGAAAGAAGAAGCTAGGAACTAATCCCAAGTATGATAGAGTTGGTTTAAGAGGATAATGATTGGTCGGCTAGCCTCAGGGGAAGGGTTGGCCCTGTCCAATCAGTGCTTTGATTGAAGACTCCGTCCCTTTGGGCGGGAATTCCTTTCAATCGGTTGAGGGCATCTGGGATTTGCGCGGGAGTTCGTACATCACCCCGTAGGAAGAAGCACTATCTACACCTGAGCCCCGGTCGAGGAGTCATCAATCCGAGACAAACTCCTAGGCAGATTTCATCCCCTACTGTCTTCTTTCTTCTCCCGTTCTGTCAGGGAAGTGACACTCTCCTTTCACACATGGCCGATCTGCAGTCGTTAAGAGGCAACTGATTTCTCTCTCCAACACAATCCAATTCCCTTCTTACGTCATCCATTCAACCGGTGACATCGGAATTTTTTTTTATAACTACTTACGTACCGTCTTCAATAGAATCAATCAGGGATCCAAGCAGTTATTTTCTTATCGAAAAAGTGAAAATTTAACTGCTAAGAAACAACTTTTATTTTATAAGTTAAAAAATAACAGCTAAACAAAACTTTTATTTAAAAGTTTTCATAGTAAAAGTTATTTAGGAACTTCTAAAATTAGCTGCATGAAAATAAAATTTAAAGTAATACTTTTATTTTTTTCAATGTGAAATAAAAGTTTTAAGTATTTTAATTAATACCTAATTTTGGGGTTTCGTTGTCTTACAATGCCTGGCGTACTGGGAAGTTAGAAAAAACGTCCATACCTTTATCAACTAGCACGGAAGCCCAGCCACTCAAGTAAGTGTTGAAAGAGCATTTTCAACTCCAAAGTATATATAAATGATTATAGATTTAATCGAAATTTCATAAACTTATAATTATTATAGAAGTTGAATTAATTCTTAATTAATGAAATTAAAGTAGCTTTAATTTATTCCTTTAAAATTTTTTTCCTATTAATTTTTTTTTTTTTTTTTTTTTTTTTTTTTTTTTTTTTTTTTTTTTACGGCGCATCTACATCTTTGGCCATTAGCGCCGGGCTATCTATAGGTTGCCGCCCTTTTATAATGCCAACAGCAAGTGGTCGGTCACCCATTCAGGTACTGACCACGCCCGACCTTGCTTAACTTCGGTGATCTATGGGAACCGGTGTATTCAACGTGGCTATGGCCGTTGGCTTTCCTATTAATTATATTAATAACAATTACTTTAAAACTTTTATTTTTTAAGTTGAAAAATAACAGTTAACATTTTTTTTTAAATAATGTTTGAACCCAAAAAGTTATTTTATAACTTTTACCTTTTCAAAATGAATACAAAAGTAAAAAAGTTTACAAAATATTTTTTTAAATAAAAGTTAACAATTATTTTCGACCAATGGAATCAATCCTGAATATGATTAGACAAAGAACAATGCGTAGACATTAAAAATTCAACCAAGTCCCTAAACAAAAAAAAATAAATCAACTGTAGAAATATTTGAAATCCTTGTCTCGGGTTGTGAACATGAATATACTCTATTCGGCTGTTCCTGCAATACTCTTATTTTTTTTTTATTTATTTTTTGTTTATCTAACGGCGAATCAACAATCGGGCTATTATCGCCGGGCTACAGGTTGCCACCATTTTATAATGCCAACAGCATGAGGCACTGGCCACGCCCGGCGTTGCTTAACTTCGGTTTTCAACGAGAACCGGTGCATTCAACGTGGCTATGCCATAGCCGCTATGGCCATTGGCTCTTAAATGATTACTAACAATTTCACAAATTGCAAAATTTCTTTCTTATAGAATTTCATGTTTCCATAATTTCGCCACTCTTCTGTCCCTATTTTAAGTCATCAAGGATAGGATCTTTATTGGAATGTACAAATGTCCACAAAAAGGAGTTTTGGTTAAATCGAATGATTTTTGAGTCTATTCTCCTGGAAAGGCTTCTTGCATAACTAACATTTAAATGACCAAAGCTCAAGGGCTTAAGAAGGAAGTAGGTGTGAGACATAAGCATGGTTAGCACATACGTAGGACTAAACAAGACTCGGGATATCGTCAGCAAACCACATAGAAGGTTCGGTGGGAAGCGAAGCCGTGCGCGATAAGCTCATCCAGCTTAGGACCATCTCATTATCCGGATCAGCTGTGTTCCTCTTGGGCCTGTTATAGATATCCCACGGGCACCGTCTTTAGGTGCCGATTTACCAGGGGTTCAAGGAGTCTCTAGTATAGTTACAAAGCTTCTTGTGCGATATTGGCAACATACTATCAGAGAAAATTGTATAGGGGTTCTTGGTGGAGTTAATTCACGATAGACAAACGACTGACTATATGGAATGAATTTTAGCATACTTTGAAATCAAGTAAAATGATTGAATTTAAAAATGAAGTGGTAGGGGCAAAATAGTGCCAAGAAACAATATTAATAAAACTTAACTTTAGCTGCTATATGTTGGATATCATGCCTCTGGCTATTTCAACTGATAGTCCCACATAATATCCAATATATAGCAGCTAGTGTTAAGGTTACTTAAAAAAGTTGCTTGGCACTATTTTGCCTCGATCCCTTCAAATGATCGCACCATAAGAGCATGGTGAACTGAGCCATTCCTCAGCGAGGCACACATTACATAATAATACTTCCTTATTATTACTTATTAACTTAGAAGCTATTACCAAAACGTTTCTCATTTTGCTACATTGTTTTACTCAAAAATTCATTTTACGCTTAAATCCGATTTTAAATTGAAACAACTAATTAAAAAGTGAATTAAACATAGACACAACTCTATTAAAAATGATAAAACTAACACTTTCGAAGTCTTAAGCATTTATTTCTCTGATTGACATCGCCCCATCGAAAACTACTTGGGATACGTTCTGTGGAGAATTTGTTAAGCTTTCGAATGGTCACCTTCCACTTACGACGATTACCAAAACTTATCTTTTCAGTTAATAAAATGTATTTTAGCGATGACTAAACTGAAAAAAAACGTTACAAAAAAGTGTCCTCTGGCGTTCGCGCATGCGCGGTGGCCATGAACGAAAAGAAGACTGTATGTTATATAGTACATAAATACACAGGTTTGTCGGGTGGACCTAAAGCAAATTCATGTTCCTGAATCTAAGCAGAGCGCTCTAAACGATTTTTTTTTTAATACTCCCTTAACTCTAAACGCAACCAAAAATTAAATATTTTAGTTTACTTGAATTTCAAACGTCTGGCGCATTTTTCAAATGAATCAATCGTTTCTGAATATCCAAACCAGCAACTTTTCTCGTAACAAATTACAGATATCATTTTTTATAACATCATCCATGAAGTTGATGACATTTTACCTACCCTATATTATGGGTTCATTCTTAATTCCCAAATTTCTTAGAAATTCGTTAAATGCGTCAAAACAGATGACCAATAGAATCAAGGGTGAAAAATTAATGAGTGCTTAACCCTGGATTGACACTGCCATTGACATCTACGGCAATGACACCGTGGGGTAAATTTTACCCCATACTTTGAACTATTTCAAAATAAATAAATTGCAATTCTTTTCTTTTTTTAAACAACAACAATTTATAGGACAGGAACATCAAGAAAGAAATTCAAACAGTAATAAATCTGCAAAATATTTATTAAAATTCACAAAATAGCTATGAAATCCTAAAACGCAATATTGTTCATACACCAAATAATTATCCTGAGAAAAGTATTACTTAAGTGAAAATATTTTTTACGAACAATAACCTAGAATGATCAAAAGCCATAAAGAACAAGAAATTTGGGAAAGTGCAATGTCCTGTCCAATTGAGACTCGTTAACATTTAACACATTTTGGTAATGGTGGCACATAGCCCTTCTACACTCAGAGCATAGCGTTTTCGTCTTCCTGTCATCCTTTCTGTAACAAGATGGACATCTCACGGGTGCGCCAAAGGTAAAGAAAGATGTTGAAGGTCCATCAGGAGTTGATTCATCTCCGAAAACAACCAGCATCAGTGTCTTCAGTGGTTTTTGTATGTTCTTTAGTTAGGTATGTTCTTTACCTCAGCTTTCACCAGTTGGTAGCCCAAATCAAAGATAAAATCTTTTCTGGTCACTTTTTAGGCCATTTTGTCACTTAGAAAGCCGTATTATAAGAGTGACCGGACCGTGCAGATTTAACAGATGAGCGAAAAATTAGCCGTTAACTACACCGTGGGGAAAAATACCCCATACACAACTCGCGATCTTCTCATACGCAGCGATTAGCAGACAACTGGCTTTGTTTATATTAGGTTATACCAGATAATGCACTTCCGTTTATTTAGGAAGAAGGGAGTCTCTGTGATTTTCAGAAATTGAGAAACACGCCATAGAACAAAGTGTGGGGTATTTTTCACCGCTCAGTGCCTATCCAGGGTTAAGTATAAGCCTCGAAAAAGCCGGCTTATGTTCAAGACAATAACAAACAGTCTTCGTGTTTACAAATTTATCATCATACGACCATTGTCACGAAATAGTAATTCCAACCCAAGCTTCAGAACCTCAAGTTATGGCACTCCAAATGTTTCATGTGCAAAACCCTTATCAAATGTAAATGAGCCTTAGTTTCAATAGGTCGAAATACCAATTTTCCCCCGTTCCTCCGGAAGAAGTCTTACGAGTATAGGTGTACGGTTTACTCGGTATCGCCGATGTAAGGGCATTGTCAACCTAGGGCCTTACAGGAAGTGAGGGCCCTTGTAAACTACATATTCACCGGTAGAACAGACAAAAGCTCCTAACTCATTTGGTTATGAAATGGGCCTTGCCGACCTCTAATTCTGCTTGTTCCCCTCCGACAGTTTTCTTCCTCTATTTATCTCCTCCCGCTTCCCCTACGACGACTACCCTCACTCCGAATCTCGTCGGCTGCTTGCCTCGGATTTAACAGGCTAGAATAACAGGTTTATTCTCACACCGCCCCCAACCCCCGACAAACTTTCTCGGTTTACCAGCTTTCGTTTGGAACTTTATTAGCGTGTTTTCTCCGTTTCTATAGGGAGGAAAACCCACCTACGAAGTCGACCGTAAGTGCGGACGTGTAATCTCGACGTTCCGGAACCCATGATACACGAAAAAAAAGGACGTTTATATTTGTCTGTAAGGGCTCTCCTGTTTCCGAATTAACGATTTTGATAAAATTTGGTCCTAAAACGAAATATCAAGTTCTCTAACCCTCAGAATCTACACCAGAAACACGTTTTTTTACGGCTTAATTCTTACTAGAATACGTATTGTAGTTACGAGTTTTCCTTAACCGTAACGTGGCCGGAATTTGATTTTGGCAGGAAATATACGATGGAAAATTAAATTCGCAATTTGGCGGAAATCGATTTTTAATTATTTCTGATTATTGCAGATATAGAAGAGTAAAGTCAATGAACGAGTATATCCAATAAATGTACAATTTATTACAAGAAATGAATGTTTTTTAAATGGAATCGCTCATTTATAAGACATCATTCTCTTTAGAGACTCACGAATATTTTTTAGCACTTTCCGGAGAAATATAGCTATTGGAGCACTCATGAATGAAGTTCTGGAAAGTTTCTTATATCCTATCTTGGATACCAAAAATTGCCCCCGCTTAAATGTATATATTATATACATATAATCAGGTGTAATTTTTGTATATATATATATATATATATATATATTGTGTGTTTAACGGCGTATCAACATTAGGGCTATAAACGCCGGGCTGTCTACAGGTTGCCACCCTTTTCTATAATGCCAACAGCACGTGGTTGGTCACCCATTCAGGTACTGGCCACGCCCGACGTTGCTAACTTCGGTGGTCTAAGGGAACCGGTGCATTCATCGTGGCTTTGGCCGTTGGCTTTTGTATTTATTATATAAAAAACAAGAAAAACATAATATCTTTTTCTTGTTTTGAGGTCCCTAGTTTGTTTCTACAGTACTTAATAAATACACAAAAACATTTTCGTCTATTGATCTTGCTGAATAATAAAAACCTAAAATAATAACTCAGGGACAGGATACAGTTAGTGGTAGAAGTCAGAGGTCTACAACCCATTTAATGTCATATCAAAACAGAGGCGCTCCTAGTGGTAGTTTTGCCTACCTAAATTATATTCAAATCTTCTGAAGGTAGGCCCGCAAACGCTTTGTTTAGGAGATATTCACAAATTAAGATTTGACGAAATATATTTTAAAAAAATGCTTTCTTGAGTACAACCTCAATCGCTAGGTTGTACTCCTAAAAAATTGGAGGTAGAACATTTAAATATTACTCATGAAATATTACTCTTCTCCTATCTGTTCGCCCATGTTCAATTTAGGATTATTACACTGTCAAGAAAACATTTATTCCGCTGATGCTCAGTGAGGGAATTTCTCTCAGCGAGCTTATGGAGGGGGCAACCGGCTGACTGAAGGATGGGGCTTAAGAGAGTTTTATTTATCTTGGCTCAGCGGAGCGGAGGGTGGTGAGCCTGAAATATGAGCCGGCTCGCAGATATGATCCGTGAGAAGGAACAGTCGGCCTGGCTGAGTTACTGGCTAGGAGATAGGGGGAAGCGGGAACAAGGTAGACCAGGACTTCAGTGGACAGGGAATACTTTCTTCCCTACTATATTCCCTATTACACGCTTATTTCCCTTCTTTATCTACTATACGGTAGGGCAGGCAGAATAAGTGGATCTTATATCTACAGGTGGATTTGCTGGCTTAAAATAAAAAAAAGTTCCACAAACAGGGGCTGCATAAGTAAGCACTTTCCTCTGAATTTGGGTAGTTTAGTTTGCATTCCTGAATAATTTGCTTAAAATAAAAACAAAATAATTCTGCTCCCTTGCATTTGAGTCAATCCATTTGTAATAGTCCAGAAAAAAAAATAATCTGGTTGCTTGACCATTTTAGATAAAAATTGATATTTTTACCATCAATTACGTACGCAACCAGTAGTTCAACCCCATTTTGAGTGTTGTACTGGACAAAGATAACAAATTTTAAACCAACCCAGAAAGATTTATTAAAAGTACAAAGTTTTAATGAATCATTCACGTTTAAGCATTACTAAATAGGCGAAAAAAGAACAATTTTCAAAAATTCATAGCTACAAAAGTACTCTAATATACAAGTTGAAATTTTTACAGTAGTTTTATGTTACAACGAAGTATAACATATAAAAATATTAGATTTTTATCAAGTCCCCCACCAGGGATATTAAAGCCTAAAGTTTTCAAAAATTGCAAAAATTTAAAGTTTAAAAATTTATAAAAAATTAAGGAAACGAATATCAGGGTTACGAATACTTTTTATACAAGCTACTTAGCTAGGGTTACCATCGTGCTAAAAATTAACTTTAATATACATCCCCTTATGAAAAAAAAGTACTCCCAAAATCGGTATTTTGAGATATATAAACAGTTGTTTTCAATGGTAGTTTTCAGGTATTGGACTTCAAAATATTCAATTAATGAAGGAAACATAAAATATAGAGCAGGCTGTACGAAAAATAATGATGTCTGAACTATTAGTCTATGAGTTAGCAGTCCTGAGAGAATGAGTTTTCCGTAAGAGCTTACAAACTCCAAAACCAACATGTAAGGTGAAATAAAGATGTCAGCCATTTTCAAACGGTTGACACTAAAAAACAAAATAAAAGTGGTTTTGAACCACTTTAGAAGTGGTTCCGTATGTTATTGATGCTAAAAATATCAATTTTTTTTAAATAGTCAAGCAACTACCTTTGGACAACTTGATATGGATTGACTCATTTGTAATGAGCAATTGTTTCAATTATTAATTGAATTAATATCCTTCCAGAGTTTGTTAATTTGAATTAATATCCTTCCAGAGTTTAATTGTAATTAATATCCTTCCAGAGTTTTGTGTATGCGTGGTTCTACAGTTCTTAATAAATACAAAAAAAAAAAAAAAAAACATTTTCGCCTATTGATCTTGATGAATAACAAAAACCTACAATAATAACGCAGGAACGGGATACAGCTAGTTGTAGAAGTCAGAGGTCTAAACCCAATTTAAAGTCATATCAAAACAGAGGCGCTCCTAGTGGTAGCTTTGCCAACCCACATTTTGCGGGTGAATTCTACTCAAACATAGCGCAAAGTAACACCCCCTCCCTTTCGATCGACCAATGTAGTTCATTTTTAGAACCCTGGCTTCTTTAAAACATTACCAGCCTTATGTGTGCTCATCCACTCTCCAATTCCAGAATTTCGCAACATTTGGCAATTAACTGTATAATAGCAATTCTGAGGGCCGTTATCCGTGAGTATTTTCTGTGTCTAAGGTTCGATTTCCAATAAGGTCAATGGTTTTTCTCTCTAAAAAGAAATAACTTCAGCCCTATTCTGGTTAGAGACGTGTTATAACTTGTAGTTTTCTCTAAAGTGAGACATCAGTCAGAGCAAACTGACGAATATATATGCACGCACACTCCTAACTTTGAACCGTTATTTTCGTGATCTAACGGCTCTGAAACCTCATAAACGGGATTGCTCTCTATAGAAAGAGGAGAAAACGTGCTATAAAGAAACATAAACAAACAAATTTTATTGTTTATAGTTTTACTAATGTTGTTTTACATTGATAAGGCAATGCTGCTTTGAAAAGCAAAGTTCATGATCAATGGACTAATAAAGCTGATAAACCTGCCAAGGAAACCAATAAGTTTCTCAAAAAAAAACCTTGCACAGGCCAACCAGGTCTAATGAAACTACTTCTAAGGGAACGATCGAAAGCGGCTTTCCCGTACTCGCCATTTATGGTGGAGAAAACAATATTGATATGACCTAAATCCTAATATTACACTAATTTCCGCTCAAAAAGTGAAATTTAACGCTCAATTAAACTAAGATTTGCAAGAAAACCTGACGAGATGGAATTAATTAAATTTGTTTTCCTGTTTTAGTGAGTAATAATCTATAAGAATGCAGAAAAAATACGCTTGCAGTTTTTTTGATTTCTGAGCTTGCTTACTCACTCATTATATTAGCGCGGATCCTCCCTCCCTCCATAGGGAGGAAACACGCTTATGAGGTTGACCTTACGGCGCAATCCGGAAGTGCCGACTAGAATCTTTCTCGTATCAGGCCCCGTAGATCACGAAAATATAGGTGATTCCGTCCTTAGACCAAGCCAGCCTTTGATTAATTTATTAATGGGTACCTGCAAAGGGGAAAATCAGGCAGGTGGAGCATATTAGTGACCACAGTATCTCCCTAGCATGCCATATGGCCTTGAATCAGAAACATCTATAGCATGCGCCTCGTTGCCTGATACGGAACTGATTTCTTTTTCTTTTTTTTTGATATAATATTCATCTATGTTACTCTATCATTTATGTTCACAAACATTTTCTTTCTTTCTTTTAAATTCATTAGTTTTTAGTATTTTTTTATCGTCTCATGTTAATTTTTTATGTCCTCACATTTAACAGCATTCATTCTTGATTTTTAATATATGTTAATATTTAACTTTCATGTTGCATAAATGTCTAAAATACACATAGTATTTATAAGATGGAACATGTAGAAAATAAATTCTCACATTGCAGGATCACTGTAATGTGGAGAAAAAAATTATACATTTAAAAAATAAAACGCGTAACATCTGTAGCGTTAATAACCTTACAGGTTGATACGTCAAAAAGAAAATGTCAGAGTTTGCACAATCGGTCTATTGTGAATGTATTGCGGACAATATAGTCAATAAATATTAGTGTTGTTAAATAAATTACTTATTTAATTTTAGCTATTGAATGGCTTTTGGTTTAAGCAATTCAATTGTCGATAGTAAATAGTCGCTTAGAGATAACCTGTCTTGAAAATCTCAGTTACATATAAATGGACGTTATAATTTAAATAAAAATATTTCTGAAAATACACTTGGAAGTCATTGAGTTTGAATAACTCCAATAATGAAAGGTTGTAGAATGTGCTGCTTATAATACTGAAAGGTCAGCATAAGAGTTTGTGAAATTATAATAAAAAAATAGCCATTCAAGAAAATTGGGCATCACATCGGAAGGGAGCATAAAACATTGCCGATAGCTCTGAAAAGATTTCTCCCTGTATTAAAAAAAGTTAATAATAATAAACAGGGGAAAATAATAAAACGCAACCGAAATCGGCTGAAAGGGCAAGAGAATAACATTCTGTTTTAAAAAGGCAGATTTCCACTTTTTACTAATAGCCTTCGAGAGAGAGGTGAGTTTATTAGCGGGGTTGAGGTCTATTGACTCGCTATCTCCTTCGGGTCGGCTTCACTCCTTAAAGGGCTCCAAAGACTTGAGGAGAAAAAAACAAGGTTTTTGTCGTCTTGCATGAATCTGTTTGATAATTACAGCAAGTAGTCCAATCTGTGTTTCCGCATCGTTAGGATTTAGTTAGACCCTCAGATACAACTCTCTCCCCCCCCCTCTCCCGGAGAGATAACGGACTCCGGATAACTAACTCCTCTTACTCAAAGCTAAAAACTCCTAATACAAAGAGAACTTTGTCATAGTGGTGACTTTCTTTTAAGCTCTTCCAACTACTAAGGACGAACAACTAAATTTCTTCATAATTTTTGTTTCTTTTCTATTTCTATTATGTAATGACTTTTTTTTTTTTTTTTTTACAAAAAAGTTCTGTTCACACCACGCATGCGCGAAATTTTGTGGGAATTACTTCCGACGGGCAAAGGGATAGAAACAGTGGAAACAATTGTTTTGATATTTCGTAAAAAGGGTATCTTGAATAAAAGCAATATTTTAGGTGTCCACCCTCAACTAACTTGGAAGGGTCTTTTCCAGGTAGACTCACAGGATAGAGAATAGACAAAGGTTAATTCACCCCTACTATATAGCTAAAACACACTTTTAACTATTCAATTCATTTCAATAAAACAAAAAATTAAAAAGTGAAGCTCACCAACTCGACACCAACTCCAGTAAAGAAGTAGAAACTATTCACAAGGCGTCTTCGAATCCCTCTCTTGGAAAGCTATATTTCTAACAACACATGTTGTTTTCTTACTTTATTAATCCTGTTTTATTGACAAATACATTCTCCTACTAGCAATTAAAAAAAAAATCAAGAAATAAAAAAAGACAAAAAGAACCGTTCAAATAATTTGGCAAAGTATTGATAAATGTTAAACACTATCTTCCTTGCCTGATCTCTCATAGGCTTTCTTACTCCTAAACGAGACATAATCGTTTTTTATTGAGTTTCACGTAGCGAGTTTTTCATTGAAATAGTAATGCAAATGGGCGGGCCCGTGGGGAGAAATTCCCGCCAACGCTCGCGCTTGCGCAATTGAGCTCCTGGGTTTATCTGAACAGGCTACATCTAAATACTGATGTAATAACTCTCTGGCAATATTTATTTCTTTATTTATTTTACGTGCTTCGTTTCGCGGACGATAAGCACACTGGCAAGAAACCTGGATGTTATTATGAATTACCTTTTTTTTTTTTTGAATACGGGTACATTTATTTTAAATCAAGATATTTTAAGAATTAAAATTAAAAGTAATTTTTACTTTAAACTATTATGAAGTGTTTACATTCTTAGGGAGTGTTTACATTGTAAAGGTAGTGTCTATGCAAAATTTCAAATTTTTCTGTTAAGTGGTTTCGGCTGGGCGATGATAGGTGAGTGAGTCAGTGGTATTTGACAAATATATAGTAGATGGGCACTATATGGAGCGATCCAAGGATTTATTATAATATTGAAGTTTCATTGATACACCTGAGGTTATGTAAATTTTGCCTTACAATATTAAGGTCATTTACAAGAACATTTAATATGTGAGGTTCTACGACTACCTCATCTCCCTCCTAACCCTCTGTCTTGATTCTAGTGTTAACATGTTACAAGTATTCTAGAATTACCAACGCCCCTAATCCAACAAGGGAGAACCAGCAAGTGGTTAACACCTGACCGCAGGAGAATCTGGTGCAGTACATAGTCGCAAGCAGGTGGCCCCGGGAGCAGATGGACTCTTGTTTATAAATGGGCTCCAACCACCCCCGGTCGCATTCAATTCTCATTGACTCCCCCCATACACACCCACTGGATCCACAATGAATCTCAAGTTTGCACGAGCAGTGAATCATCTTTACAATATGTCAGCCCCAGGGTTTGCCCTTGTCATACGCCGCAGTGTAGGACAAGTCAAAAGAGCCGGCACATATTGTTCAAAGAAGGCTAGCAGCAGGGGCCTTACATATGGAAGGATAGAGTTTATCTCATGTAGCTTTAACATTTTGACCGCGACAGCATGTTTCAGCATGCCAAAGGTTAGTGACTAGGTGACCAGATGAAAGCACTTGAATTGGAAAATTCTGGGTAATAACAGAGCAAACTTCGAATTGCGCGCAAGTAATGAAATTTGGCATCCCAGCCAATACCACAAACTACGAGTTATCTGGTAGTTGGCAGTAAATGTGGTAATTATGTATTTTTTTTCTAAAAATGAGACTTAAAAGTTTTCTAGAAAAAAATATAAGATGGATCAATAATTATTAATATCGCCTTATTATTAATAGGATTATTTATTCATGTTTACAGGACAAAAATGCTCTAGCATGGACGATACCTTATATGATAAAATTAGTTATAATGTTACTATAGTAATAATAATGTGCGCAGAAACGTCGAATATATTACACATTTTGTCAGAATATATAACTTGAAATAAAATAAAACATTTATTCCTATTCCCCGAAACTTGTCCCTTAGGCATTATTTTAAATTAGAAAGTTTCAATGGGCCGTAAATGAACTTCTACAGTAGATACACTTTCCGTTGAGATCCAACTGACATTATCCATCCATCGGAGTCGAGATCACACTCTTCTTCTTCTTGTTTTCCATAGAGGAACCGTTCCCGCAAAAGACTATAGCCATGTTGAATAAACTGGTCACCCAAGTTAATCACGGTGGACAGTACCTGAATGGGTGACCGTCAACGTGCTGTTGGCATTCTAAAAGCATGGCAACCTGTGGATAGCTATTCTCCCTTAGGCTATAGTCTGAACGTACCCCAACCACATCTCATTTATAAACCTTTCTTTAATCGAAAAAAAAGGTTTATAAACGTCACGATGTCTGACGCTGTAAGCCCACTCTTTGTTGGTTCGAATTTTTTAAACGTCTCCCGCCTTCACTGGGATTATCCCGCAGACACTTATATTTCCGGAACACTAAGGTTTCCTTCACTTTTCTCCGTCAAATTCCTATCTTCACATCCGTATATAACAGTAGGTCTGATCGCTGTTTTATGAATCGTTATTTTCCCTTTTCCAGAGAGTGTTTTGAACTTCAATGTTCACTGAATTCAAGATAAGGTTCTATTGTGTAGAACTATTCGAGCCTTAATGTCTGTGATCACACACTTTGTCACATTGTCTGACGCCAGTATAGAACGCAATTATTTGAATAAATCACAGCACAGTAATTGTCTCCAATCTGGATGATTTAGAGGGTATGTAGTGGGGGCTGCCCACGCTCGCTGCTCCGACCGCTTTGAGGCACCTCCAAGGAAGTGGAAGCATATAGACTAAGCTAGCGACACCTCGTTGTGCTGCCCCGACCGACATCTCTTACTTTGAAGCGCACATTAATAAACATATTTTCATAATACTGATAAGTTTTAGGTAATATTAACAAGTATTTTATTGTTAAAAAACATTATAAAAGTAATCTTACAAATTTTTAGTATAAATGTATGATTAATACAAATAACATATGAATATAATAAATATATGAATGACGTAAATTATATATTAAGTTAACTTTAGAACTATATAAAATTTATATTGTCATTTGCTCTGAAATTGTTAAAGTTTTATAGCTTTTACCAGACTCAAAATGGATTATTTTTTGATTATTTATTTATTCTTGAGCACTCGCAACAAAGGCGACTCGTCCAATATAACCATAACATACATATATACAATGACAATATTATAACATCTAATTATGACATCTAATGCAACATTCCGTATACATCATATACTTATTATCACACAGTTTAATATAATTAATTAACTCAATATAAAATTTAACTTCATATAAACAACATATTATAAATATAACTTAAGGATGAGGCGGGAAGCAATGCTAAACTAAAGAATTTTGTGAAAAAAAAAAATTGTACATTTATATGTGGTTATATTATGGACATTTTTTAAATTCGATTAAAATGTTGGAGTATTGTGTTAATATATGGACTACCTTCAGTAAGTAAGTCGTGTAAGTCATTTGGGATGAGTAAATCCTCTAGTTTCCTGCAGTCAGTTAGTATGTGTTTTATAATCAACTCTTCATTACACTTTGGAACTCAAAATGGAAAGAAACAAAGTGTCCAATATTGATATTATTAGTACAAGATATATCTTACACAAATAAATAAATATCTATCTATCAATCTAGATGATTTGCTCCTGGTTTTGTGTGGGCATAAATTACTTCAAAAGGTTCGACTTCCAAAATCTTACAAAAAAAGACTTTGTTATACTTGACATTACAAAACGAGAAATCGTGTAGCCGCCAACTCTATAAAAAATAATAAATATATATTAACACCAGTTCATAACTCCATTCATAACCCCGCGGTCTACGAAATGATTCTTTAATGCAGACCAGTTTTTGTCGGATTAAATACGGTCGAACAGGCCTGTCTTTGTTGTCGACGTGGAGGACCCACATACAAATGGTTACACAATGCCGTACTGGGGGCCTAAATACCGGGCATATTGTGGAGTAGGGGCACCCCATGCTCATGGGGACTCAGTCTATTTCCAATTAAAGCGGAATGGTCCACCATATGGTGCTCCTAGTGTGACAGGTGCGGTGTTCTAGGCGAAGTTTGTCGCCCGTTCGGATCGTTTAATCTCAGAGAGCGGGAGGGGTCAGCCATTCAATTTAATCTAAAATGCCGTAGGGTGCTTATGGACGCTAATGACAGCTTTAATATACATTAACGCATCGGAAGGTAATGGCCCTATGACGTTAAGGACAATCTGGTGTCCATGTTTATACAAGCACGACTAATGTGTTGAGAATAAATCGACGATGAAGGAGCTCTACGCGAAGAATGTTTCATTGTTAGTTTATAAAAGATGCTTATTAAAAAAAGGCTACGCCTAAAATTAATCCTCTTAATACGAATAACGAATATGCGATAATTTACAATGAAACTGTGCACTCTATACGTGAGCAAGTTATAACATTGTAAATACTCGTTGTAAATATAACTAACCCATATAGCTTTCAAAATTAAAAAAATTAAAGAAAACAAAATTTGAAATGAAATTCATAAAATTAAAAAAAAAAAAATACAAAGACAGACGGATCCGGAGCTGACTTCTACAACCACGTCTAGACTGGTCGTGGAACGAGAAAACACGACTACAACCTCTAAGACGGAGGAGGTATTTGTTATAATTCTTATTAAATTTACAAGTAATAAACATATGTCCATTTAGAAATTTCTTTTCCACTTCAAATAAAACTATTAATTCACAAACTGGAATATCATATTGGTTCATTGTACAAACTGGAGAAGAACAGAACAACAACTAGTACACTACATATTAAAGCTTCAAAAATGGCCATGGCCAGGGCACACCCTCAGGAAAGATCACACTGAAATTATTTGACTAAACATAAAATGAATGATTAATCTTATATTTATATGGTAACAGGTTTCAACTATAAAAGTGATCATAGGATGGTTAGAGGAGTAGAAAAGTTTATGAAAGCGACACCATTTAAAATAACAAGGAATATGTCATGCCCCTTCCTTGGAAGAAGAAGATCTTACAGATTAGAGAATATCTTAAAGCGGAACTAATCGAGGGCAATGAGAGACAAGAAAACAAAGTAGAAGAGAGATACAACCATTTTATAAACTTATTAAATAAGTTCCTAGAAAAGTATACTAAATGTAGATCACGGAAAAAAAACAAACCCTCTTAGGATACCCTTGATATGCTTATAAAAAAAGAAAAAGGAAAACTCAAACATAACCGAGCGAGAAAGGGTAAGAATAAAGAAATTAAAAAAGAATTAAGATAGATCTATACAACCACCAGAATAGTATAGCAAACCAACTAACAAACAATTCAATAAGGCAAACGAAGAAAGAATACCCTCTGGGGAAAAGGTGGATGGTGTCTCTTGAAAATGAAGGTGACAGGAGGACAACTGACAGGGAAAATATTACCATTTGTACTTAATGGAGATAGATAAGATAGGAACATTGTAAGCCAATTTAGGGTAGAGTGTATGTAACAAATATGTTAATTTCAATAGGATGTCCTTTGGCGAATTACGCTGATACATTACCTCATTAAGTGGTGTTAGGATGTCAGCATTTGTGGCGCATGGTTATGGAAAACTAATATGGGGAAAAATCTAACACTCAGGTTTACGAGTTTGACTTTTTCACCCGACTTGCCGTGATTTGGTAAATGATCAAGAGTCGGTTTAAATCGGTCGAGATTTTGCGGAAGCAGAGCACCTGCTATACTGGCGTGGCATATGCCTGTAGGGGTGGTTTGCGGTGTGGCCATATTGGGCACTTGCTGGCACTCCCTCGAGATAAGACCTCCCATCTGGCGAGGCACATGTTCCTTCCTACAGTCACTCTCATTATACAAGTCATGACTCAATCCGTCTCTTATGCTTGCATCCGCACATCAAGGGCCGCGGTTCATTCTTCATGGACGATTAGCTGTCTGACAGGCTCGATCAGAGTAGGGAAAAATCAATTCTCGATGCTTACCTAGCATAGAAAACCACCGTAACAGAGCTTACATCTTTAAAGCAATCTATAATATGCATTTATTTTCACATAAGTCATTCCAAACAATGATTTCCGATTAGATTAGCCAGAGAGCCAAAATTACTCTCTGACTCTCTGTCCGCAAAGCTTTTTAAGCAGATCTCATTTTCATTACAAATAATAACTTAACCCTTTCCGTGCTATAAACGAATATATTCGTTCTCTAAAAAAATGCTCTGAGTGCGAAGCACGAATATATTCGTGCAGCCGGGACATTCCTCAGAGTGCGACATACGAATATATTCGTTTTCATATTCTTTGTATAATCTCTGCTTCCAGAAAACCCAGAGATCTCTTGTATCACGCTGTACAACTAGTCTAGTTACTTAGCTATCCGTTAGATAGCAGAAGAATGGCTTTACGTGTGTTTTTCCCGGTTTTATTGTGAGTGGAAGCTAACTTTACCTCGAGCGGAGTGTCCTAGACCACCTGAAAGGTCCATTACCACCAATTCAGACTGTACCAAGGCGGCTACCTGCAGGGGTTGGGTTGTTATTTCTACTGTTTGCAGACACTTTACTAAAATTTGCTAAACCTTTTCCCACCTTTAGGCTAAATTAGGTGTGGGGAAATATGACCCTAACAAATATTTCTCAGTACTAGTTTTGGTTTATTATTTATTTTTATATTTATATGTTTATTATTAATATTTTTGTTATATACCTACTATTTATTTCTAATTCATTACTTTATTATTATATTACTATTTACTAATTAATAGTAATTAATATACTACTTATTTTTTTTATTATTATTTTTTTACGGCGCATCTACATGTAGGTCATTAGCGCCTATACTACTTATTATAAATAAATTTGTTTTTAAAATAAATACAAAACACAAATTTTAAAAAAGTGTTGTTTTTTTTCCAGCAAGTAATTATTGGACGTAACCAGTTTTATGAGTTGCATATAAAAATAAAATGATTAGTTTTTAGTAAAAAAAGACCCAGTTATTTACTAAATAATTACTTATTGTACATAACTGTACAGATTGTAAATTATCAATAAAGATCAATCAATATTTTAAAAAAATTACTAAATAAATTGAAGAATCATAACAATGAAATAAATCATAAAATGGGTAAAATGAAGAGAAGAGAAAGTGTTTTCATGAATATTTTGATAAAAGGGTGCATTCATACTAACAAGGCTAATAGTGCTAAATTTAAAACTAAAATATTTCGGAAACAATTGAAATATTATTTTAGAAACTGTTTATTTATTAATTTTAATAAGAAACTTGTTATAATAATTGAAAAGGTCACACTAAAGTACACACAATTAATGAAATTAGCATCTTAAATTACAACAAAACAAGCAATTTTGCATGTCCCCTGTTACATATCTACGTAATAAGAGCGACCCATGGCGGGAGCTCTGTCTGAGTATAGTCTTGTTCCAAACCAAAGTCGCACGCGGAGGGTGGAAAATAGGATAGCACTGGGGGTAGCATCAGCTCTCAAAGCTCGTAGCACCCGGCGGTCGGTCCCTCTCAGATCCGCTAGCATTCTAAGGGTTAAAAGGGCATGAGTTGCAAAATACCGCACGCCTTGATGGGCTGCTATGCGGGTGTAGCCGACCTGTTTCGCCAAATCAAACGTCAGTCTACTTCTCTTATTGGATCTTGAACAGAAGGTTAGAACCATTTCTCGAGTAATTCAGGATCTAGAACATACGCATATGACAATTACAAGAGCAATATCCGGTTAGCTGGTGTAGTAATAAGAGATCTTAAAAAAACACATACGAGGTCAGAGCAGAGTTGGCATGTTGGTTCGTTGGGGAAATCAGAAGACGTCTACAAGTTATTAAGATTAAATAATACTTCTGTATTGTTGAGTGAAAATGAATGGAATCTACTAGAAAATAATCGTCTTTATAATAAAAATACGTTTTGATTCATAAAATAAACTGATCTGGTAAGGAACATATAATAGTGATGTCACAGGACAAGAGGTTCTTCCTTGTTTCTTCGGCAGGTCGAATGCAGATCCTCTTTGGCAAAAATGTAACAGTTGAGGGAAGCTTAAGCAAAACTATTGTTTCAACATGTAACTAAATATAACTGACAGGTGAATCGGTGTGATGTCTCGTTCCTAGGCTCCCTCTGCACGGATTATTCGCTTAGCAAGTTCTAGTAGCAAGGATTTCAGGTTGGCCGCTTGGCTCCCTCAAAAACCCGGAAGGAAATGGGCATGTCACTCTGCGGAAGATGCTCACGTGACAAAGAATAATAATAATAAATTTAAATGCGATCGATACTAGTGCAACTCGTGCTTCCATAATCATAACGAATGTTAGCACGTGTGGATATGGAAGGGATCTAGGCCAACCACATATGAAGCGAAAACTACACACACAATAACATGTGTTTCCATAATAATTTCCAATGTAATCTGGCAGAGTTACAAGTTCTTATGATAGAACAGTCATTTCTGCGCATGAATGTTGGGCAAGAACGACTTTCATTAAGAAAAAGAAACTGGAGTAACTGACTCTCATTACTATCTCTATGTAAATTCGAAGCTTTTTCTCCGACAGTCGAGAGGAAATTCAGATCCGGGGAGAGACATTCGGATTTATGGAATCCAATAAAAGGGAAAATCATTCAAATGAGCCAAGTTTTGAAAGAAGAAATGTGTTTACCAAAGACGAAATGATGTGGTAAGTTTGCTTGCTCTAACCACTTCAAACACAATACGGAATGTATAATCAATAGATTTCCCTCCTAACAAGTCTGCTTTACCTCCCTCTTTTCCCTCTGCCCCATTTTTCCAAAGAATCAACATCAATTTTTTCTTGCTCAAACATGCACTCAGTATTTTTTCCAACATATTTGTTAAATGAAATTCACATTAAAAACTAAAAAAAACAAACACTTTATTTACATTATTTGAGATTGAATTATTTAAGGTTGGGAAGCATATGCACTGACACGCTCACCTCAGCGTCCACTGGCATATTCTCTGTCAATGTGAAGTAATTGGGAGGAAGAGAGCAATGAAATTTTATATTGACGGTATTATGTACAAACAGAACTTAAATAAAGAAATCTAACAAAATTCTCAAAGGCTGCCCATAAACGGTGAGGAAAATCTCAAGATTTGGACTGCGCAGTCCAAATCTAGAGATATTCCTCACCGTGAATGCGACATCCTTGAGGCCAGAGTCAATTTTATATCAACAGTCACTGTCTAACTAAGGAGCGCTGGCCCTTCTTTGATAAGAGCTATCTACTCGCAGGCTATGCTGCTGGCCTCTGTCGACTGTAATATGAATTGCCGTGGTGCTGGCCTCTGTTGGCTGTTTCAAGCCCGTTCGAGACATAAATAAATTCACAGCGTTTGACCCATTTTGACGAAACTGGGCATACAGGTAGATCTTGATACGGGGAGAGTCATAGGCAGAAAGTAGGTGTAGCATGGCACACTGGGTAACAGCTAGTCGTTAATAAAAATTATTTCTCTTGTTCACTTAGTTTTTCCATATTACTATATGTTTAATTAGCTTTTCCCACAGGTATTGTGGAACGTTTATTTGATATAAGGAAGGTTCAGAGCACAACTAGACCAAGTCCATGTTATACAGCTTTCAGAATATGAGTATTATTATATTATCGTTTTAATTGCAGAGATGTTACATAAATCCTATTGGCCAGTATAAGTATTAAAAAGATTTGAACTTAAACACTGATTTTATTTTTGTATAGTTTTGTTCATAAAATAGTTATAACTTGGACTTGGCTTACTTGCGCTCTGAAAACAAACGAGAATGACTTCCAGATGTGTAGCAAGAACTGCTACAAGTGGCAACATAATGAAGTTAGGACTTAGTCTCCTGTAATACTGAAAAGAGACATTTTAGTAATACACTTCAATGCCATTACAACATAAAATGCGAAAAATGGACTTGGTCTAGTTGTGATCTGAACCCTCTATATATAGTTTGGGGATTAATCTTATTAATATTTATTGAATTTAATTACATCTGCTTTTAGCCTCAAGCTTGGTGTTTTAAAAAGGTGATTACTGTGTATCTGCGGTAGTTTTTTAAAATAGTTCCAAATTATTTGAGTTGAGTCCAGTATAACGGATGAAGAAAAGGTAACTACAGAAGTGAAGGGCAGACTTCTAAGGAATGCGGTCCTGCTCTACTTTAGGCTATCCAACTTTCTAGAACTACCTGTAGGATCATTTTGTTGGAGGGCAGGTTTCTGCAAAAATTCCGTTTTTAAAAATATATCCAACTAGAATATTTCTGTACCTTAAAACAAAAAGGGCCAATGTCCAAAGCTCTGAAATTTGAGTGAACTGCACAAGTAACATCAGTGTGGGATAAATACAATTTTCAAAAGGCCACTATTAATGGAAAACATTCTTTTCCTCATAACTAACAATGAGAGAAATTAACAATGTTCATCCCATCCTGATGTCACTCGTGCAGATCACTCACATGGCCCTTTTTATTCCAAGGTACAGATTTATAATTCTCCCAGAAGAAAACTAAATAAATTCCTCACCAAGGCAACTGCTGTAAGGAATACATTATTTTTCACAATCTGGAAGTGCGAAATTTTGAGGTTTCAAATCTCAAGAACCCGAAAAAAACGGAGATTCAAATTTTTATATTTTGTCTCTAGATTTTACAAATATGGACCACTAGTGATGAAATACAGCAGAAAATAATTTTCTTATTTTGCGGAACACGTTCGCTATTTCATGGAACTACCTCTTCGGAACATTGTTTTTCGGGGGGTTTCAAAAATAAAAAAAATCGTAGCGCATGTGGATTTACGTCAAAAAGCCAACAGATGCCTACTTTATATAAGCTCTTTGTCGCGATTAATCCAATTCGGTCACTTTCAAAGTGATATCTTTAACAGTTTTTGAGTAAAGTGGAAACAACAAGAATAAGGTTATGGATTACTCCAAAACGACCATTTGAGTTGACAATTTTTTTCACGTTGTATAGCACCTATCAAAACTTAGAGATATATAATATGTTTACGCTTGTTGTAAAGTAATATACATACATATTTTGTCAACAGACACAAGCGTATATTTTAGTATTCTTCGTATATTTTCTTGAATATCACGAAAACGGTTGCAAAATTGTGTTAAGTGGACAGTGGTTATTCGACAGGTGGTTATGACGAATAAAGTTCATGAAAAATAAGTTAGGCATAAATTCCGTTAGAAGAAAACAATCCTTTAAATTTCGAAGGCGTAGTATTAAGAATTTCTATTTTAAGCTTTCTAAATGAGATACAAGAAATACACGTAGAACGCAATGATGATGCTGTTCCTGCTAGTGCGGAAAATATATTGAGCAAATCCCTTCACTGTTACGCATTATCATGGGGTGCAATCCTTCGTAGATTGATGTAAGGGTGTTCGCACGTAGATGACGATACTCAAGTTGGTGAAACTAAATCACAAATGTAGTTAAACGCCGCCAACCCCACGTTTCTGTCTTGTTCTGCTCAAGACATATGCCCTTCTAAAGGTTGTTTAGAAAAAAAGAACGTGTTTTTTTTTCAAACCGCAATAACTGTTCAAACCATTGATAATAAATAAAAAATTCTGGTGAGTGAAAAACGTTCGAGAGTCACTACTCTTCCAAAATATTCTGTAGGCTGCCGAATCTCACAAAAGTTGTAACATTTGATTACCTTTCCAATGGTATACTCTCGAATAAGATCATCACTGACTTTCGTAATGTTATTAGAAATGTAGGGAGAAAAAAGTGGGGGTTTTCTAAGAAAAAAAACAAAACAATAAACACAGTTTTTTAAACTTTTCTTTACCATGCCATTTATCTGTAATAGAACTAGGTAGAAACGTGAGGTTAGCAGCGTTAAACTACAGTTTTGGTCTAGCTTAACAACCTTGAGTATAGTCATCTACTTGCAATATATATATATATATATATAGCAAACCATCCCATCCATGGTATCCCATATAGGCCAGAGGATATTGATCTGGCTTGTACTGTTGGTCCTAGAGCCCTTAGATGTTGAGCATCTGTTCTGTTTTGGCCCAGTCGGAGGCTGACTGAAATCCAACTCTGCGGCTGTAATCCCATCAACCGCGAACAGCAGCCATATTGTACTCTCTCTAAGCTGTCAGCATACTCCTCTCAGTTTCTGAAGAAATTGATATGTTTCTCTGGATTACTACAATAAAATCGCAGCAAAAATCCCTTGTATTACAGAATATCCTTTATGAGATAGAACTAACCAAACGTTCTCCTCACGCACCTTGCCAGGAATGATTTGAGTTCCATTGAGCTACCTATAAACAAGTGACACTAGTCCCACGTGGGGAATCTAGGAATGAATGACAAACTTTCTTGGTTGGCATCGAGGAAAGACTATTATTATTTATTATGAATTATGGGGACTTTTTTAAGTTCCAGAGAAGTGCCAATGAATGAATGACTCCAATTCCATGCAGGAATAAATTACGCAGCTTCCATTAAAGGCACCAAGGAAGGAAAGGCTCAAATTTCATGTGGGAGGATAAGGCATCTTTCATAGGGGCAATATGGAAGGAGTGATGAATCCTTTATAGTAGAAGAATGAAAAATTATGCTTGTTCCATATTGAGTACACTGGAAGCAATCGTGCTGCAAGTCCCATGTCGGGTTTCAAAGGTAAGAATAATTTATATTCTATGCATCCTACGTTGTTTGGAATAATACAAGCAACATGTAGAGCCCATTGACAGGCACGATGCAAGTTCCTTATCAGACATCTTACCAGAAATAATTCAAGTTCCGTGCGAAATACTTTGCCTGAAATGATGTTCCACGATGGAGATTCTTATGCGGCCCATTGTTCGCATAACCAATTGGGCTATTAAGACCGCTCTATTTACAGGATACTACCGTTTATAATGCCAAAAGCACGTGGTAGGTCACCCACTCAGGTACTGACCACGCCCGACGTTGCTCAACATCAGTGATCAATGGAAACCGGCGCGTTCAATGTGGCTATGGCCGTTGGCTCTTGATAGAAATGATCTAAATTTAAAATGGACCGCTTAAAAAGGAATGATACAATTTCCATACTTGGTCCCATTGCAGGAGTGATTCAATTTTCAATGTGTTTAATTCATGGAATGTTGTAAGTTCTTCGTGCCCGAAGTTAGACTGAGGTAGATTGCTTAAATTCGTGGAAGTTCCGAGTGGGGTAAGTTATCTCGGATAATACCGACCTTCTAATTAGGACCTGGAGCTTTATTAGGACCACTTTGGCACAAATAGTGCATTACAATAGAATATTAGGACAAAATTGCCAAATTGCAATGGTTTTGTATCGCCTCTGAAGGAACCTAATTACTTTATGCTGCACTTGTTTGACTGCATCGTGTTTGTATGCTATAATATAGAAAGTGCAATAGATCTTGAATGAAGTATTTTCTCCGAGCTTGACCAATAGTGTCGTATTTCAAGAATACTTATTGGGTTATATGGAATGTACACATGTTTTGTTATTAGTTAGTGATTATTGTGGTTATCGGAAAAATATGTTTTCATTCGTTCTTTGACCAACAATTGTGTAGTTTGTTCTTCTAGCACGTATACCACAAATAGGAACTGAAAAGCCCTGCAAAGAATTAGTAAATGCGGAAAGAATAGGATGTTATTGACACCTATCCCAAACATCTTGCGGTCCGAACGACCCGGACACGGAGCATATTGGAGTCCCTAGTGCAGCCCTTTATTTTAAAAAAAGGCCCTAGAAAAAGGAAGGGCTAATGAGGACACGCCAGATGCGGCTTTGGATCACAACAATAGGCTGGTTTATTTATCAAAGGAGCCGCGCACCCTCCAGTCGACGGGGGGTCCCGCTAATACACTTACTCCTCGTACGAATCTATTTAAAAGGCTCTTGTTATTTACGGTGGTACGACATGTGTCGGCCTTTTCATGCTCTCTGCCTTCGGGGCCAGCTCGCTTAGGACAGCGGTTTTGTAAAAACTCCCCGAGGCCTGAGTTTTAATACGGGATTTTCATAGAGAAAATTCAACACTTTCCCTTGGCCGTGATGCTTGTGGTATGTAAGGAAGCTTTGGAAATGAGGCAATGGTATTTTACAACTCATTTCAAAAAACGGAACGTCCCCTACACATAAAATTCGGTTTAATGAAAAATTTCATGCAAGGAATGGACTGGGAGGAAGCAGGTTTCGAGTATTTGTCCGAAATTTTCACCCGTCTTAGCAGGCCTAAATTAAAGCTGTTGTTTTTACTGGACCAAACATCAAGAATGTGATCTGTGACCTTTTGATCACCTTTGAAAACATGCTACACCAAAAATAACTGGCAGCATAGAAAGCATTTTTGTAAAAAGGAAGATAATTACAAAACTTTAGTTTTAGACCTCTTGGAAATCTACATTGCTATGGGCCGCCGAATTTCTTTGAAAAATCACTTCCTTCATTCGCATATGAACGTTTTCCTGAAAATCTTGGAGATGTAAATGAGGAACAAGGAGAGCGGTTCCACCAGGATATAAAGACCATTGAAACAAGATACCAAGACAGTTGGAATCCTGCAATGCTCGGAGATTAATGTTGGTTTCTAAAAAGGGAAGATGAAACTTCATATTATAGAAGAAAATGAAGACTCATATATCTATACCAAAATTCTGCTAAAATGTATTTTGATCTTCTGGTAAGTGTATATTGACTTACTATCATGATATCAGTATTGTAAAAGTACCTAGTCAATAATAAAATTACACTGTTTTTCTAATTTGCTCTGTTCCCCCCTTTTATCATATCTTAAACAAGTTTTATAAATAATAAAAAAAAAGCAGATTAGCTTGAGCTTTTTTGTTGTAATTTCGGATTTAGCGCGAAAAAATACATAAGTCTTTTCTTCGTGTTCACAGTTTTTTTTTGTTTTCTTTTTTTTTTTTTGGTCAGTGTTATCAGCTTCATATGCTTTAGAGACGAGTAGCAGTACCTAATTGACCAAGTCATGGACCCATCATATCCTCAGCCGCTACACATTTAGGTTCAATGATGTCTGGAGTACCTTTCACCCAAACACCGCACATTTTTAGCGCGGTTCCTCCCTCCCCCATAGGGAGGAATCCCGCTTATAAGGTTGATACAATGAAACAATCCGGAAGTGCCGACAAGAAAATTTCGCGTTTCAGAACCCCTAGAGACCGAAAATAACGGTGGTTCAAATTTGTATATATATATATATATATATATATATATATATATATATATATATATATATATATTCCGATTTTGATGAAATTTGGTACAAAAATCCGTCTTCCAATTTGAAAGGTCAAGTTCGTTAACCAGCAAAATCTGCCCACTGGAAGATGCCGTTTGGGGCGAAATTCGCGCAAAACAAATCGTAACGCTTACGTTTTTGAGTTCATAAGCTTGTAAGTACTCTTTTTATAGGCTTCTTGGGCTAGGAAAACGAATGGAACCATTTTCAAGGCAATAGCTTTAACCGTTTTCGAGAAAACTGAAAAAATAATTTTTGAATGCCGTTTTTGGTTTGGGTACTTAGAATCATGGGATTCAGTTGAAACATTTACTGCATGTTCTACTTTCATTAAAACTAATATGTTGAAATTTTGGTTGCGTTTGGAGTTAAGGAAGGGTTAGAATAAAATATTTTATTAACAGACATAAAAAAGTTATGGTAACTTTGTATACTTTCCTTAATATCTCGAAAAAGGTTGAGAATTTGGGAAACGGAAGAATACCATTAGAAAGCTTACTAAATGCTCTACAAAAAAGGTTCTAATGAAAGTTTTGATTAGGCGATGTCAATCGGAGAAATAAGTGCTTAAAACTTTAAAGTGATTGATTTCGCTTATTCGAACTGTTCTTTTTTGTCTTTGATTTTGATACTTAAAATTATGGGATTCAGTTGAAACATTTTCTGCATGTTTGAATTTCATCAACACTAATATGTTAAAATTTTGGTTACGTTTAGAGTAAAGGAAGGGTTAGAATAAAATATTTTATTAACAGAAATAAAAAGTTTTGGTAACTTTGTTTACTAGTTGGGCAACTAAACTTTGTTTTATTTTGTTAAATAAAGTTTTTTTTCTTGACTTGTTATTCGTCAAGACTTTTATTTGTCCTTGTGTATTTACTAGATAGGTTTCATTCGGCATATTATTCTATATAGGCTATATTAGGCAGGGTATTCTACTCAATCTTGTGTACTTCTTCTTGATCCTTCTGTACAAGGGCGTATATAAAAACAATTTCGGGGGGGGGGCTGAGACCATTTCCAGGGTATGGAATACTAAATATTTCGAGCTTGGAATAGTTTTAGGCAACTAAAACGCTATTACACGTAAAATAAAATATGTTTTAAGAACTAAGTGATCTTATTTAATTTATTTTTAAGGGTTTTACGAGAAGTTTTTATCATCAATTCAAAATTTCGGGAGGGGCTGCAGCCCCCTCAGCCCCCCCCCCTCATATACGCCCATGCTTCTGTATCCTCTAGAAAGGCTTTATTAGGCATATTTTGTATTGATTTATAGAGCTTTGCTTTAGAATGAGAGCCAGATTCTGTAATTTCCGCTTCTGTGTAAAAGTTAGCTACTGTCGGTGTCACTGACGCCTTATTATCACTTTTATTCGAGATGTTCGAGAGGATTTTGACAATTTTCACGAGATATATAAAAAAAATAAGTTTATTTCTTTTCTAAGCTTATCAAATGGCACTAGTTTTTTTTTTTTATCAGCCACAGTTTCTTGTCAGTGTTCTTATACCAAATGCTCAGCCATTTATTGGATGTAAATCCGCCATGTTCTACTTTTAGATCATGTTTCGTTATACTATGCATGTGTATTACTTAATTGCCTTAGTGAGTGTTTGTTAAAAGTTTAAAATTGTTGTAATTACTAGTTAAGACTGGCGACATTCAATACTTTTTTTCACGATACCGCCTTGGATCAGAAATTGATCTGGAACTTTCAGTTCTAAAGAATTTCGTTTTTCGCGGTCTGTATTTCTTTTAATGTCATCATATCCAAATGTTTAATGCAATGATAGAGATGTGTCTGTAGATAAATTAATAGATAGTTTTTCCAAAAACAGATCACGTTCTAAGTATCATGAGAAGTCATTAAATAGAACGCTCCTACATTAAATTTCAGAATTGATTAATTTTTCTTAGAAAGGCTTTACTTAAAACGTAATTTATTCATGAAATTTGTTTTTCAATTAATATCATGAAATAATTGGAAAATTGTGGTCAAACGTGCTATGTAAGCATACAGACATTAAAGTTTGGTAATATAGATCAGATCGGCAATGAATCGTCGAAAGCTCAAACATAAACTTATATAATGAACATTTTTCTCGTTTTTGTCAATTTGTTCATAGCATATCTATGAACAAACTTCATAATTCTACGTTTAAAATTTGTAAAAATTTCAAATAAATAATAAATAATAATATATATATATATCTATATATATATATATATATATATATATATATATATATATATATATATATATATAAAATGAACATATTTAGGGGATCCATAAGTTCTGAGATACTCTGGAACTTAAGGAAAATGTGAATTTCTGATGTGAAATGTGAAAACGATTCTATGTATTTTTGCGTGAAAAGTAAACTACAAGTCATTGCCATATATTTATCTTTTATATCAAAACCTGGGCTATTATCGTCAGGCTATCTACAGGTTGCCGCCCTTTTATAATACCAACAACATGTGGTCGGTCACCCATTTAGGTACTAGTCACGCCCGACGTTCCTTAACTTGATGAATAACGGGAACCGGTTTATTCAACGTTGTCTCATCGTCATATTGTCCTTGAAGTGTATTTTGAGCAGTTGGAAGTATAAGGATGTGAGAAGAAATAGCTATTCCGTCATTCCAAGCTGTAAGTATTGTATTAGGCAAGGTGGCCAAAATGTACTCCTCCTATACTGGCTTTCTGGAGCATCATAGTAAAATACCGTACTGGATACGTGATATTTCAGTGCCATATGGTGAAGTAAGGACAGCCATTCTGAATGCAGACGAAATCAGATTAATATCATAGCTTATGCAGAAGACATGGAGAAACAGGAGTGTGAAGCCACGTGTTCGAGCGGTCATGGGAAGAGAGACATAGATTCGTCTCGGGTCTGCCATTCAGTTACACCCAGTTAGCAGAGCTGACTGGAAGCAGTTCTCATAATAGTCAGAAGCCCGCTGATTATCATGTGGAACATCAGCTATCCTCCCCTAGGGACAAGGGGGGTTCCGCCCAGAATCTAGCTTCGTCTCACTTTCTATCTCAAGTGGGCCCTACCTACTGAATCACTCTTCGGGCAAATGGGACACGAACAGAACTATCTTTATAGTTCAATAGGAAAAGACCCTTATGTTACTATCACAAAATTCATCAAAGCAATATCGTGCATTCCCTCTGTCATTATCAATCAATTATTATTATTATTAATTCGTTATGATGAGTTTAATACTTGGGCCATTTATAACGTTCTGGATTGCTCCTGTATGTAGAATCTTTATAGTTCAATAGGAAAATATCATTATGTTACTATCACAAAATTCATCAAAGCAATATCATGCATTCCCTATGTCATTATCAATCAATTATTATTGTTACTAATTCGTTATGATGAGTTTAATACTTGGGCAATTTATAACGTTCTGGATTGCTCCTGTATGTAGAATCTTTATAGTTCAACAGGAAAATACCATTATGTTACTATCACACAATTCATCAAAGCAATATCATGCATTCCCTATGTTATTATCAATCAATTATTATTATTACTAATTCGTTATGATGAGTTTAATACTTGGGCAATTTATAACGTTCTGGATTGCTCCTGTATGTTGAATCTTTATAGTTCAACAGGAAAATACCATTATGTTACTATCACACAATTCATCAAAGCAATATCATGCATTCCCTATGTTATTATCAATCAATTATTATTATTACTAATTCGTTATGATGAGTTTAATACTTGGGCAATTTATAACGTTCTGGATTGCTCCTGTATGTAGAATCTTTATAGTTCAACAGGAAAATACCATTATGTTACTATCACACAATTCATCAAAGCAATATCGTGCATTCCCTATGTCATTATCAATCAATTATTATTATTATTAATTCGTTATGATGAGTTTACTATTTACGTCGTTCTCGATTGCTCATGTATGTAGAATCAGCATAATTAAAAATGCACCTAAGACTAATATATATTCCATGTGGCCAAAGGTCAAATTTCTATAAATACACAACTCCGCCATTTTGCTCTACATGTTTTCTCTGTAATTTTGACGACTCATCAGGACCACGTCCAGACTGAAAAGATATATCATTTCTTTGCAGACCAACTGTTTCAAATCTATAGTTTAAGGGAAAATTTTGATTTAAAAAAGGAGTCTTTATCATCTTCTTCTACTATATATTTCTCAAATACCACTCACTGGCCTATCATCGACCAGCCCAAACCACTTCACAGAAAAATTTGAAATTTTGCATGTACACTCCCTTTAACATGTAAACACTCGTTTATAAAGGGTTTTGTTTATATTCAAATTTTTAAGTATTTTTAAAGGGGTTTGAATTTTTAGTTAGTTATTTGAGCTTCATTTTATTATGATGGCAGACCTTGAATTACTAGAAATAAACTGTGATTTTGTCCCTCAGAGTTTACGCTACAACTGGTGATGGTCTATCCGAGGAAATAATATCCCCAACCCTTGCACAGCCTCCTCATCCATCATCATCCCCAGTCAGAACACTTCTTGGTAATGCACGCAAATATAATGGGTGTTTCCAAATGACAACGAATTTTAACCTGTACTGGTTAAACTCCTATTAATGGTAACCCATAAATAACGGGTTATCTCTGGTGGGTTGAGACTGGTCCTTAGCGCCCCAGTGTCAAGAAACATTTTTTTTTTTTTCTAAACTTTTATTTATTTATTTAAAGAAATATTACAGTCTACAATATATATATATTATTTAATTTGATATCAAGGAAGAAACATTATACCTCGCTATAATGTACTGCACAAAATTATATAGTAGCGTTAATTTTGATGATACATTATTTTACGCAATAAAATAACTACTTATCTGTCGAAACGAAGCACGGGATATAAGTAGTTATTTATATCCAGATAAATATTTTATCCAGATATTTAATTTCAGTTTTTCTTTCTAACCGCCTTTTCCCGGTATTTAATTATGAGTAGGTATATTTTATTTTATTTTTCGTTTTATAAGGTTTGTCTCATAATATAATATTTTAACGATATTAACGTCTATTTTTTTTAGAGCATGATTCAGCCCATGCTTCGCTTCCATATGTAACTACTGTGCGTAGGACTGTATTGTAAATGTGGATATTAGCTCCTACCTTGAGAGCTCCATGAAACTTAAACATTTTATTCATCCGGATGTCTATTTCTGGCAGCGATTCGGGCTATAATGTCTGCCAGTTGCTCTATGATGAAATTATGCTGCCCAAGTACTTGAACTGCCTGCAGATTTTGCAAGTAACCTCTCCAAAATCTACAGACACTTCTTCGTCGCGCTATGATGCCCTTGGCAACGTACATATGTGTATGCCTAAATAATTTTAAACACGCTTGCGTATAAAAAATATTATAACGAAATTAAAAAAAAATAATAATAATAATAAATAAAAAAATAAAATAAAATAAAATAAAAAAGGGAAATTCAGGTTTTCTTCATGTTTATTCAATATAATGTAATAATCTACGAATAATTAGTGTTGATAAATATTATATCTCAACGCTACTGACAAAAGAAATCCATTACTGCAGAAAAAGGGATTCGGTTTTTAATTATTTTTATGAAACATTGAACGTTTTCGGATGGGCCCTGCTGACAGCCTTGTATACGAGCAAGGGTAATGCTTCTTGACCCTAAATGAGTAAAGTATTGTAAACACGAAGGGAAGAAGAATGAGAAATCCTTCAAAAATAATCCCTAAAAAAAAATAAATGGTCGTTCTGTATGAGTGGTGAGAAGTGAGGGAGTAATGGATGTTTAAGGGTAACAAACGATCTGGGAACCCTTCCCGCCATTTGTACAGAGTTCCTGTCACTTTCTATGACCATCTTAGTCCGTGAAATACTAAATCTTAATTACGAGGCGTCTGCTGAAAGAGAGGAAAAATCCATAAAAAATCAAGTCGACACCAAGTTGTGAAATTATCGCTCATCCCCATGATCTGCTATAGACATTGGATTTTTCTTATCATCAGTTTTTTAGCACATTCCTAAGGATTATAGCTATTGTGGTTGAAGAATTTTTGAAATATTTTCTTCAAATATTCATCGATCCTACCTCCTAGGTACAAAAACTTACCACCCGTTGAAATATATATGTATACATATACTATTACGCCCGACTCCTACGAGATTACATGACGAGTGGACTTCCTACTAAGAGCCACGAATAAAGCAACGAACATGATGTTGCGAATGAAGTATTAAACATGAAGGGAATATGAAAATATATAAAACACAGTAGTTATTGAAAACTGCATTCGAATAGAAATATGAAAAGCGTTAAGAATATTCATATATACAGGGTGTAACGTAAGTGGTGTCGAATACTTAAGGAGGTGATAGTAGACACCAAATGGAACACAAATAGTCCTTTGGGTTGAGGGATAATTCCCAACAGAGAAGGAGGAAATTTCAATTTTGTGTTTTTTTTAGGTTAACCGCGTTTTTCGTTGCATAGAAAGCAATAACTAAATAACTGTTTAAGATATGAAATTTTCAATTTCGGATTTTTAAACTACACAAAAGTTTCTTGATGAACAAGATTTTAACAATTAATAAACCAGTGAAAGGGCCTGGTTGGGAAAAGATATGGACGGTTTTATATTCTGACCCTTCTAAGGATTAAGAGATACTTATAATAAAAGTGTATTTTATTAATAAATAGTTCATTTAAGTATGCCTACACCAAATAATAAGAGCCCTTACCTAAAAGTGGTGAATCTGCAGTTTAATCGAAATCGACAAAAATAAATGGAAATAACCCATAATTTACCACCCCTTTCAATCGTTTCTAGCCCTCTTTCACTGATTTTTTAACTGACAAAGTCTACGTTTTCCTCAAGAAAATTTTGTCTAGTTTACGATTCTGCAATTAGGAATTAAATATCTTAAACAGTTATTTAGTTATCGCTTTCTATTCAACAAAAGACGTGGTTAACCTAAAAAAACCCACAAAATTTAAATTTCCTCCTTCTCTGTTGGGAATTATCCCTCAACCCAAAGGACTATTTGTGTTCCATTTGGTGTCTACTATCACCTCCTTAAGTATTCGTCACCACTTACGTTACACCCTGTATATATGAATATTTTTAGCTCTTTTCTTATTTCTATTCTAATGCAGTTTTCAATTACTACTGTCTTTTACATATATATACATATATATATATATATATATATATACATGTGTGTGTGTGTGTGTGTGTGTGTGTGTGTGCATTCAGGTTAGTGGCCACAATTTTTGTTTTTTGTGCACAATACTTGTTATGTAGTAATCCGATACTAAGGAAAGGGAGTTAAATGAGGGGTTATTCGTTTCCCAGATTATTATTTTTCCCGTTCCGGCCGTTGTTTTTTACCCCAACAAAACTTGGTCGATATCAAGATGAACTAACGAGGAACATGTGTTGTTAAAAAAAAAATCGAGAAGATGGGGTTTACTCAAGAATAAAATTAAAAATTATGTTCTGCTGCTCTTTAGAAATAAATACGTCAGAAACTATTAATGTTTATTTGGTATTTTTATGTGTCATTTTAAGTACGTTGTTTTATGTGCTTACAATTTACATGTTGTCTAATTTTTTTATGAATAATTTTTGACGAATCTTCTACATACCTATTAGTGCGAGAGATAGCAACGTAAAAAAAAAACAAGTATTCATACAGCCTCATGAAGGCGGTGTGGCTGGTAGTAGACGTTGTGTTCATTAGTGCGCATCGTATTTGTACAGGAAAATAGTAATTTTTCAAATCATTTCGAGATGGTCATTATGTTTTTCTGTTAACCAATTTGACTTTTCGAAGCTTAAATTTATTATTGCCAGAAATTTTTATTGTAGTTAGCAATATACCAGACGATGTACAAGTGCGAATGAATTATTGTTTGGCAAATTAATTATGGATTTTGTTAATAATTAAATAACATAAAATCAATATTTTAACCATACTAAAATATTTAAAAAAATTAAATTAAAATTAAAATTTTTTTTCTGTTTTAAATCTGGCTAGGTTAATTATTTTTTCGAAACCTGTAAGTTCATGGAATTTACTTTGGAAACTCAAATTTATTCTAATTATTGGTTGGGAAAATTGAGTTTTCTACTGGCGCAAAGCCCAAGAATATCCATACTTTCACAATGGTATTCCAGCTACAAACTTTCCCACACTAAAATAGTGTACAGATGTAGCAACGACTTGACATATTGTGATAATGGACAGCTCTTAGAAGAGGACACGCGCCGCACATGTTGTCCTTCTCATCAGTAGCTCCATACTTAGAACTATATCGGGAGGAGAGCTCGTATGTATCAGGACGGATGGGTTGGATTTTAGGGCAATTCAACTTGTTAATTTAGGAATGCTCATTTCATTTAGCTTCTGTAATGATAAAAACATTCAACTCACAGTAGAGTGTTATATAAGTAACCTTTCATCGGCAAGTTTTCGGTTTTCGATCCAAATTCATCAGGAGATTGCCCATCTACGATCCTCATTCATCAGCAAAACTTCTGTTTAAAGTCCTCATTCATCAGCATGTTCTATATCCACAATCCTCATTCATCAGCACGTTCTTTATCCACAATCCTCATTCATCAGCAAGATTTTTCTTTACAATCTTCATTCATCAGCACGTTCTATAACCACAATCCTCATTCATCAGCAAGATTTTTCTTTCCAATCCTCATTCGCCAGTAGGTTCTCAACTTACAATCCTCATTCATCAGCAAGATTTCTCTTTCGATTACTCATTCGTCAGCAGGTTCTCTATTTAAGATCCTCATTCGCCAGCATGAGTTCTCTTTCCAATCCTCATTCATCAGCACGTTATATATCTATGATCCTCATTCATCAGCAAGATTTCTCCCTTCCAATCCTCATTCATCAGCAGGTTATCTATTTAAGATCCTCATTCATCAGCAAGATTTCTCCTTCCAATCCTCATTCATGAGCAGGTTCTATATCGACGATCTTCATTCATCAGCAAGATTTCTCCTTCCAATCAACATTCATCAACAAGAATTCTGTTTTCAGTCCTCATTCATCAGCTATATTTCTCATTCATCAGCAAGTTCTATATCTACAATCCCCATTCATAAGAAAGGTTTCTACTTTCAATCCTCATTCATCAGCAGGTTCTCTATTTAATATCCTTATTCACCAGCAAGATTGTTTTCATTACAAACCGCATTCATCAGCGAGATTTCTGTTTCCAAACCGCATTCATTAGTAAGCTCTCTATTTTAGATACTCCTTCATCAGCAAGATTTCTGTGCCACATCCACAATCATCAGCAAGTTCTCTATTTTAGATACTCATTCATCAGCAAGATTTCAGTGCCACATCCACAATCATCAGCAAGTTCTCTATTTTAGATACTCATTAATCAGCAAAATTTCGGTTTTCAATCCTCATCATCAGCAGGTTATCGATTTACAGTCCTCATTCATCAGCAAGTACTCTAAGATCCCAATTCATCAGCAGGTTTTCTATTTACAATCCTCATTCATCAGCAGGTGAATAAGTGTAATGCGTTAGTAGCTTATATTTAAATGGCTAATGTTTGGTGTCTTTGATTGTTGCAGACGATAATAATTAAATAAAATCAAGTAGGTAATATATATAAACTAATGAGAACGGAGTGTCTCCAATGATAGATAAGAAAGCGAGCTAAAGACGGCATATTGGAAGAGTAGCCTATGACACGTGCCTAATAACTACCGTCACGCGACGAGAGTCACGTGCAGCCTATCTGTGACAAATTACCCCGACCAAGGAGGGAATCTCTGCAGATTTATTTTTATTATCGCTGGCCGAGGAGAGATAGCTCCTCAACTCTAGGGCATCATCTGGGTTGCTGCTATCTCTTCCCGGCCTCCACACATCTGCTTATTCAATATGGGATCCACTCTCGTCGGATCCGACCGCTTATTTATGTCTTATTCCTCCTCCCGAATATCATTCGGAGGTCTTAACCTTCCAAGATAATCCTCTGGCAAAAAACAGATAGGTTGAAAAAATAAAAACATTTTCTTAAGAGCTGAGTAATATATTTGTCAATTATTTTATCTATATTTGTTGTAGAGCACGCTATGGAGCGATTCAGTTTTTTTGAAATGCAGGTAGAAATCACGAACAGGGTAGAATTACAAAGTTAGTACTACTAAGTAAAATAGTTGCTGGAATAAAAAGAGGTTTTATGAAATATATAATATATATGCACATATTTCATATATTGACCTCTTCTATATTTTTTTCGTTGTTTTTTTTTTTTTAGTAAACGCCTTATAGGCCAAAGAAATTGTTTAAACTTCTTTTTATACCATTTTTTAAAAATATTTGTCGACTGTGACACTCTCTTCACAAGACACTATTCTTATAAATAGTATTCTCATTTAAATAAATAAGTGCAAAACTAACCAAAAATAAAATAAATGTTTTTTAATATCTTAAAACATCAATCACCAGCCATGGCTGGTCTCTTACCATGGCTAATGAGTGTTGTTTTAAGATTTTAAAAAATGTCTATTTTATTTTTGTTAGTTTTGTACTTATTTATTTAAATGAGAATACTATTTATACTACTACTAGTCGACCAATATTTAAAAAAGAAATGGTGTAAAAAGAAGTTAAAAAAAAAGAAAAAAGTATCTTTCAGACCCTGATCGTAAAAAAAGGGTCATTTAGACCCTGCTACTCAAATATAGGAACATAAATATGCTTTAGGTCCACCCGACAAACCTATGTAATCACAGAACCGCATGCGCGAACGCCAGCGGACACTTTTTTGTAGCGTTTTTTATCAGTTTAGTCATCGCTTAAGCATATTTATGCTAAAAATTGTTTTACTTATAAAGCCTTTACTAAAAGAAGAAGAATATATATATATATATATATATATATATATATATATATATATATATATATATATATATATACAATCACGCACACGCACAACTATTTAGACTTAAATCAAAGAACAAACTTTACGAAGTTACTTTTCACATAGCACGGTAGACTTTCAAGCCAAATCCGTTCCTAAAAGACCATTCATTACCTGGCCCAAATAAAATAACATTTACTGGCTTATGCGAATTAACCGACCTTAAGACTTCGAATAGCTGGGAGAAAGAATAGACAAACTCTGAATGTACACTAATTCAAATTAAAAACTCGACAAGAGCCTTGAGCCGTTTGAAAGAAAACTGAATTATTTTGACCAGGCTTCGTATTGCACACAATTTACATAGTCACTCCTATCACATAGCAAGACGAAGCAGATCCATTTGTACACAATGATACGCTTACAATTAAGCACATACTAACAATCTAAGGAGTGTGAGACATCCACATTAACACTTCCACGTGACTTGCTAACTCAAAACGGCCCACATCATTTTAAACATTTATTCAAAATTATAAAAACCAGAAGTATTTGAGGACTTATATCGATAAATCCACTAAAAATCATATAAATACTTAGTAATAGTGCTATCCTAGAGCGAACTTTGAGGAGTCATTTTTGCTTAGGATACTGCCAGTTTCCTGGTTTGACGCCTTAAACTTAAATTTTATTTTATATTTTTCACGAAAGATCAAAACCTGCCAATAACTGCTTCTATTTCTTTACTAATGACACTAGAGCGGAAAAGCGATAAGATGATGCAGTTCCTGCGAGTCGGAATTTTCATTATTGCATTTAATCAATATATCTCTATATTCTCAACAATATTAATATATGGTGATTATTTGACTGATTTGATGACTCAGTAAAGAAGGATTTAGTCCCAAAATTTTGCGACACTGAAATAAATATTTAATTTGAATTTTTCACATTTATAATTATTAATAAATTAATTTTAAATGTATGACTTATCGATTATCGATCAGCTGATTATATTTCGCCATGTTGGATTCTTTCAGTCCATGATCAGTCTGGTGGAAGGTGATCCTCCGCAGGTTGAGGCTGTAAGTTTTTTATTTGTAACTTTTTCCCCTGAAGAGGCACCAAAAAGGTGTGAAACATGTAGGGACGTAATAAAGTTGGTGAAACTGTGTGGTGAAGTCTTTATTATTTGACCTTCCGCCTAGCACGAAAATACGAAAATTTTCACATTTAGTTTTTCTTATCATAAGTAGAAGTTTCAATTAATATGGATTCCTGGGTGTATACAGCATGGGAATATTTTTCCAGAATGTATTGTAATTATAACATCCGATTTATGAAAATACCGTAAAATGGCTGAAATGTATAGGCCGAGAAGGGGGAAAAAACTTGAGCACATTTGCCAAGGGAGGTGTCAGGAAATATTGGTCCTTTTTTCTCGAGAGAAGGGGTGGTCCCGGAATATGGAAAACTTTCATTTTTCTCAAAAGGGAATAAAATGTTCTGAGAAGCGAGTAACAAAGGGAGATTTGCATAAGGACCCTTGTACTAAGGAAGGAACCAGGAAAAAAATAGGGTTCTTTCTTCTAGTTCTTTCTCTGGATTTATATTGGACGAAGAAAGAACGGGCAATAACTCAAAAACAGTTAGCACAAAGGTAGGTTCTTCTTGGTCTCTGCTTCCAGCGAACAATGAGCACCTTTTTGTTTCATCTTTCAAAAGGATTTACTCTTCGGGGACAATTTTTGATCTTTTTACTAGCTCGGTTCTAATGCTGTCGGCGATAAAAGAGTTTAGAGTTGTTTGTTTAATTAATATTTATTTTTATGCAGAGTAAAAGTTTTTGTTTTATTCTATATAGCAACAATTAATATTGGAGTGTATTTTGTTGGGGGCTTCTAGTATCATAGGGCGCAATCGGTATAAATAATTTCTCTTGCCTCGGGACATACTTTAGTGATGACAAAAAATAATTTATCTTCCAGTGTCTACATTCGTTCAGACAAAAGCTTGGGCCGCTTGCAGACCCATAATTTGGAATACAGGAGGTAGTGGAACCATGACTAGCATATAAATCAAATCAAAGGCCTTTCTTCGCCACGTGTTATTTTGATTTAGAACAGGAATTATTGTCTTAATGGAAACATTTATACTTTAACCAACTATCCGCACCAAAATATTATTGTTCTAATTGTATTGCATTCTAAACAAGCAGGCCAACCAAATGTATTAAGGCCTCATATGATGAAAGTTTGGTTCCAAAGAAAGCTCTGCAAACGAATCTATGCAAGTATTCATATGTTGCTTTTGGTTTACAAAAGGCAATTATTTTGATTGTACATACTTAAAATTTTTGGCGATTCGAAAAAAATGTCGATATTTCCATTAGAAAAGAAAGGACGATTACACTGACCAACAATGAATTTGTTTCGGGCTTAAAAATACCCAATTATTATGTATTATCACCCCCTGAGTTCAAAAATTACCTCGAAATGACCAATTAGCTCTTGTTTTCAAGATACATGTCACTTTTTACATGCTCAACTTTCACTTTGTTGAGAAATTTAGTTTTTGGATGTTGGTACACCTGTTTAATGACAAAACCAAACGTTGCACAGCCATTTTGAGGTTATGTACATGAAAGAGACTTATGAAAAGATGAAAGCCCTCCTCCACTCAATCAAATATGCTGAACACAATTGGAAAATCTGTGGTGATCTTAAGGTCATCGCTATACTTTTAGGAATGCAACTGGGGTATACTAAATACTACTGCTTTTTATGTATATGGGACAGTAGGGATAGGAAAACACATTACATTCAAACACACTGGCCTGCAAGAAATCTTGGCCCTAGTGAAAAAAATGTTGTTGCCCTGCCTCTCGTCGACTCGAAAGATATATTTCTTCCACCACTACATATAAAACTCGGTTTGATGAAAAACTTTGTCAAAGGCATTGACAAAGAAGGAGAGGCATTTAGATATTTGAGGGATAAATTTGCTTTCTTAAGTTATGCAAAAGTTAAGGAAGGTGTGTAAGGGCCACAAATTCGGGAGCTTGTGAAAGATCCTGCGTTTGACAGAGTTTTGGAGGGGAAAGAAAAGGAAGCTTGGAATGCGTTCAAGGGAGTTATTAAAGGTTTTTTGAGGAACAAAAGAGAAGATAACTATGTTTAGTTGGTGAGGATACTTCTACAAAAATATCATGAACTTGGATGTAACATGTCTCCCAAAATTTATTTTCTCCGCTCTCATCTAGACTTTTTCCCTCCTAGTTGTGGTGCGGTGAGTGATGAACACGGTGAGAGATTCCATCAGGATATTTCTGTAATGGAACAAAGATATCAGGGCCGTTGGAATGAATCAATGCTTGGAGATTACTGATGGTGCGTTAATAGGGATGCTCCACAACTCACCTACAAGAGACAGGCATGAAATCCACATGATGGTAATAATATCCAACCTCCCAAGTATTCTCCCATTAATTTTTAACTCTTAAAAAAATTAACTACTATTTAATACTACTACTATTTTTTACTACTATTTAATAAATCCAAATTAATTTATAATGTTGATAAACTTATGGTTTAAAATTTACAGATTTGCCTCAATTTGTTAACGTTATATATTTTGACCCATGTTGTATCACAGAAACTAGAGCTAATAAAATTTTTTCATTGTCATTTTCGTTTTTTTCAACCCAAAATTAGTAAGATTTGGCTCATGAAGTGAAGGAAACATTACAAAAATATTTTTTTGTTGGACAGTGTTATCATCAAAATCGTTCCACAAGGAGTATGAATTTACTTGAAACTAACGCTCAAGACCAAAATATAATTTTTAAATTTCATTGCACCTATGAAACGTGCAGGCTTGCAACAAATAGTGATCGCCATGGAAATTAATGCTTGTTGAAACACGTGGCACTTCCTCACACAAATTTAATAATATGTCCATTAAATCTAACTCACGTACATAAAGGGATAGGAACGTGGTGAAGAAGAAATAGTTTCTTCTCTTTAAACTATTGTCAATGGATTATTGAATGTATCCTATGGCAATATTAAATAGGAAACAACAAACCGAGCCAATTATTATGTTGGAGTGGAGTGGTATCCTTTCTAACTGCAAATTAATATAATCATTTCAAAAGAATTCTCTAAATATCCCATTTATAAAAGAACAAATGTCCTACTCATAATCAGTATCAATATTAACCATTATATGCTAGATTTTGCCACGTCTAGAGCTCCCAACTTTTGTTCTGCAAATTATATGGAATCTTTAAAATAAAATCAACTTATCTGAACATGCTGCAGTGAGATTAAATTGCGATTGAGATATAACGACAGATAAAACATTGCTAAAATGGTAATTTTAAATAAATATGATGCTGCCCAGTTGTTGCATTTATCTTTTCCAAATGCTTTTCAGTTCAACCATTTTTTTTAAGGCCTTTTAAGCACTTGGATCATTATTACCTAGTTATATATGTGAAATTGAAATCTATTAACCTAAATGTGTAGAAGAATGTAATATTTGGATCAAAATATTTTTATCATATTATTTTGAAGAGAAATAATACCATAAAAAACTTCTTCTTCTTAAAGTTTAATATACAGTCTTACACAAACGCGCCCATGCCCGAACACACGTGCGTGCGTCCACGTACATGCAATCCTTTGTATTTCCTATCCTCACTTTCGCCATTAATTCTAATTAAATCATCTACAAGAAGTGAAGGAATGATTGGGATTCGGCGAAGAAAGAACTTCAGATTTTTAGTGAAATCTATAGACCGAAAGTTTCGGCTACTCTTTGGTAGCTTTCGTCAGCAATGGAGAAAGTGCAAAGCCAGCAGTTGTGACCTTGGTGAAATTATAGCCCGGTCACTTAACTTTTCTCCATGCTCACCTAACTGCAAGCTTTGGACTTTGTCCACCCCTGGCATTCATTGCTGACGAAGGCTACCAAAGAGTAGCCAAAACGTTTGGATAGAGATATTTCTAAGCATCTCACATTTTTTTCTTAGCCGAATCACAACGATTCCTACATTTCTTATTACCTCAACGGCTAAATATCTTCATATCAATATGAATCATTGCGTTGCATTCTGGCACAATTCATTGTCGTCTCAAAGTAATACCAAAGAGAGGACCGTGAATGTCCATTTGATTTCGAAGGTCAAAAAGGCTCTAAAGACCGTAGAAAGACCTTCACAACAACCACATCTGTGATAACAATTCAAAAGTACATTCTTCCTCTGTAATATCTCTTCTGTAATTGCTTCCAAAGTTAGGAAATCCTCCAGCTCATTACATAATAATTCGATAGTAATCATGTTGTAGTATGAACTATAATGGGAGCACATTATCGAGTAAATCCCGCCTCCGGGAGGTAAGGATGCGAAGAGGTATCTTAGCCGCCTTGGGGTTGTGTGTAGTTCGAGCCATTTGCCGCGCCACCTACATCCCTTATCTTCCCTAATCGTATTCCAATTCCAGGCCCGAATATGCACACTCTCTTCCGAGACTATCTCTTCTCTTTATGACTTACAAAACACATATATCTACAGGAGGAAGATTCCGCGTGTACCCTCGGCAGTCCTCCTCTCTATTTTTCCCTTTAGCTCCCCAAGCCGTAAAAAGATGGCGGGGTGGGCCAAGCTTCGAAAAAATATCCTGTCCCTCCTTTCCGCTCCGAGGATTTGCATAATTTCGCAGTAAAACGTGCAAGTCTAACGCAATATTCATGGACAGATGTAAAAATGGAGCCATGACCTCGAGGAAGTCCCACCATAAGGGTCCCGGCGATGGGACTTATCCTTCGTTTTATGGCGTGGATATTTTTGAATTATTATTCATCTTCTTGTCCGTGAAAGATCGTAAATGAATTATGACCCCTACACAAAAGGAAGGCAGGCCTTCTGAAAGTAATTCTATTCATATTAGATTCAATTCCTTTCTTCTTTCTTGTAAGTTTTTCTTAGCTTACAAAACGAAGATAGCCCCTACAATACTTGATGCAGATCACATACAAAAGTATGAAGATTTGTTTTCGCCCAAATCTTCTTTCTTGACTACGTCCGTTGGAAATATGAACATCTCGAAAGAGTAAAGCACTACTTTCCAGTAATGGGGTATGGAAGTAAAACCCCTCGACAAAGGAAATCCAGATACTATGAAGGCCTTCTAATTCTCTGTTCCAGGTAAACCTGGAAAACTAATAAAATAATGGTCATAATAAAAAATATCTGTACTTCATTTTTCCCTACATTGCATACATGCCCAATCGTAAAAATAAAAATTTAAATTTTTTTCCGAGATGCGAGTTGCACACCGGGGGTGTAATGATGTTATTTTTTTGTCGATTTTAAAGGCGCAATAACTATTTGGCTATTAGCGCCGGGCTATCTACAGGTTGCCACCCTTTTATAATGCCAACAGCACATGGTCGGTCACCCAAATGATGTTATTTATGTGAATTCACTTATGAATTGGGTGATTTCCATGTGAAAAATGTTTTTTTTTTTTATTAAAAATGAACAATATAAGGAAAAAAAATTGGCTCCTGGGGGCCGTGTTCGAAAAAAAATCGTTGTCTCGAATGGTTTAACCTCACCTAATTCTTCCTTACTGAACCTTTACTTTGATATCAACTCCCTTAAACGTTCCCTAATTTACATTTGCTTCTCACACTTAGTAACATCTTCTAACCCAAGAGAACCAAATTTCAGCATGGAATGCTTCTAATAAAATAAAACTCTATATTCTTGGTGAAACTAAAGTAATGGTAAAGGCACAGCTCTTTTCTTGGATTCCTAACCTCTTCCCTCAATTGATATCCTGCCAATCCTATATGTATCCTCTAATAAAAATGTCGACCTCAAGTTAGTCCAGGCAAATTCCTATCAAGCAACGTATGTACTAAATATATATTTGTCAAATACCACACACTGACTGACTGACTTACTGACCTATCATCGACCAGCCAAAACCACTCGACAGAAAACTTTGAAATTTTGCATGGACACTCCCTTTAGGATGTAAACACTCCTAAGAAACGTTTTTTCATATTCAAATTTTTAAGTATTTTTATAGGGGTTTTAATTTTTAGTTTTAAAGAGAGCATGCTCGCCTAGCAGAGTTGGGCAAACGTTAGCGCGCGCTAAAAGCTGATACCTCTCCGCTAATTTAGCGAAACTGTAGAAAGCCAGCGCTAATAATTAGCGGTTAGCGGCGGCAGTGCGCTAACCGCTAATCTATTTATGAAATATCGTAATTGCTAATAGCTTAAGCTATAGTTACAACATTTTGTCATCTCAAAGTTCACTTCCGGTCTGCTCTGAGCAACCTCTATCCTGTTCCACTTCCGCTTCAATCTACAGGATTTCCGATCACATCAATGTCAATTTCGGTTACTTCCGGTCGACGCATGCCTATCAGTGGGTAACTCCTGTTCGATCTGGCTCACTTCCGGTCACTCACAGACAATGTCACACTCTGGCACTCCTTAATCTAGGTTACTTCCAGTCCTATATTCACCCCTGGGTCGTTTCCGGAAGTACCCCAGGGCCATCCAGGCACTCATGATAGACCGGAGGTGAACCGGCAGTGACCCGGAAGTAATTGTAAGCAACCGGATGCCATTTTGAGATACCGGAAGTGAAACCGGAAGTGGTCAAAAGCAGCTTAAATTCGCCCGGAAATGCCCCAGGGATATTCAAATTGGCTTCCGGGTCACCAAAATTACTCCTGGGCAGTTTCCGGATGAATCTGGACAACTTTTGGTCACTTCCTGTTTCACTTCCGGGTTCCCAAAATGGCTTCCGGGTCACCAAAATTACTCCTGGACATTTTCCGGATGAACCTGGACAACTTCGGGCCACTTTCACTTCCGGTTGCTTACAATTACTTCCGGGTCACTGCCGGTTCACCTCCGGTCTATCATGAGTGCCTGGATGGCCCTGGGGTACTTCCGGAAACGACCCAGGGGTGAATATAGGAGCGGAAGTAACCTAGATTAAGGAGTGTCAGAGTGTGACATTGTCGGTGAGTGACCGGAAGTGAGCCAGATCGAACAGGAGTTACCCACTGATAGGCATGCGTCGACCGGAAGTAACCGAAATTGACATTGATGTGATCGGAAATCCTGTAGATTGAAGCGGAAGTGGAACAGGATAGAGGTTGCTCAGAGCAGACCGGAAGTGAACTTTGAGATGACAAAATGTTGTAACTATAGCTTAAGCTTTCAGCAATTACCATATTTCATAAATAGATTAGCGCTGGCTTTCTACAGTTTCGCTAAATTAGCGGAGAGGTATTAGGTTTCAGCGCGCGCTAACGTTTGCCCAACTCTGTCGCCTAGGCAGAATGCGTTGCTAGGACGAAAACAGAACATCTGGCATCCAAGGGTGCACCTACACTGGACCCGTTCCGATCCGATCCAATAGCCACCGACTGTCGGAAGAAGAACAAACACATGCATCTCAATCGAGGTGTCTACATTGGTCCCGCCCCGATCCAATCCAACGGCCACCGATTCTTGGCCATTCAAACTAGTTTGTTTCTAGAACGATTTCGGAATGACAAAGCAAAATGGCGCCAACCCACATATAGTGTTTCAAAAAGGTCTACAGGTTCTAAATCTTAACCGATTTCAATGCATTGTTTTTTATATCAAAGGAAATAACATTTAGAACAACTTTGTCAATTCACATTTTTGTTTTTTGTTTCCCTTGTTTATTAAATTGCGTGGAAAGATGTTTATAACCATCCAACGTCTATAACCTTCCAATATTTATAATCTTCTAATGCTTATAACCTTCCAATGCTTATAACCTTCTAGTTACCTTTCTTATAAATAGTTTTAAACTATGAATACCAATACTTCTCTTACCTCCAACATTCAACCTAATCGAAGGTTTCTATGCTTATTAGGTGGTATTTCTTAACTTAATCACTCATTTTCACTTCCCTTCGAGGTCTTTACTGACGAGCTATGACTAAATCGCATCGGATCGGGTCGAGACCAATGTAGGCACTCACGTCGCACAGTGGTATTTTTAACTAATCTAGCTGGACAAAATTCGAAAAATTCATGAAAACAAACCCCTAATTGGACCTTACAGTATTTTCTTAGATAGTATATAGATTACAAAGCAAGAATAAGTCGGCTCAAATACGACAACAATTTATATTAGGGTATGTCATGCCGCAAAGTTCATTACCCCATCTTTGAATTAATATTGCAGTTACAAAAATGATTTTTCGGAACTACAAATTTATTTCCTATTTCGGAAAGGTAAGTTCGATCTACTTTCATTATTTATCATAATAAATTACCATTAATTTTTGCTTTACGCGACACGATTTGTAATACCCTTATTGGTAAGTTATTATGGTACAGAACTTTTTCTGTCCGGCCTCGTCCGGCCTAGTTTTAATTTTTTCTTGTTTTTCGATTAAGTATTGACACAGAAATGCAAGAATTAGCTGCCAGAATCTGCCTATTTATTAATGATAACTGATTTTCAGAAAACATACCCATATAGAAAAGGGGACTTTTTGAAGTTTTGATCTCACAAAGTCCACAAAGAAAAACCCCAGGAAGGAATAAAATACGTAGTACACCAACAATTTGGAATGCCAGAGGAGAAGAAAAAATGGAAAATAAAAGTGGAGACACTTTTAAGCCATTAATGCAATGAGTGACAAACTGCAAACCGAGCAAAAAGTGTTACTAAGAAATGTTTTCATGAATGGCTTGATACAAGTTTGGATTACGATACACAATCAGATGTAGAAGAAGATTTAAGTATATCTGCCAGGAATGGAAGGCTATCGAATATTGGAGATGTATTTCAGTGCCTACTATACTTGAGCGATCCGTGTATTTCTAGTATGAGTGCGGAAATCCAACGACATAAGGAAGAGTTTTATTCCTTCTCAGGTGAAATAATTAATTTGTTGAATGAACCGTTTCGTGACCAAGAATGATTTATTAGTTTTGATAACTTAATTTTGATTATATTTTTTGTTCTATTGTTGTGTTTTCAATTATTATAATTATATTTTGTAGTGTCTAGTTTTTAAGCTTTTTGTTGTTTTTGCATTTGGAGAAGTTAAATAATTTATAATAACAATTAAAAATAAATTTAAAAAACTTTAATTAGATTAGATGCTTTTGGATAACACTTAAAACGTACTAAGACAAAAAAAGCTTTCTCTGTTGAAAAATACAGAAAACAACGGTAAGACTTTATTTCCGACCCCTAAAATGGGGTATATTCATGATCAGCAAGTCATTTCCAAAAAGAATCCGTGATAAAATAATTTTGTCCAGCTAGATCAGGTAAAAATACAACTGTGCGTCGCCCACTGTTGGCCGTTGTCGATCAAAGGAAATCGGATCGGATCGGACCGGGCGAAATACGGGTCCAATTTAGGTGCAGCCTTAGAATGCGAAACGTGTAGAGCCATTTCAATAAATTTAAGATTTTGTTTATTTTGACTTTTATTTATTGTCCTTTTAACTTCACAGGAATAAATCGTTGAGATTTTGGGTCACTATTAATTACATGTTATATTTCACACCACAACATTTCTTAAGTTAAATGTTTTGAAGATATTGTAATTATAATTAGGGAGGCCCAGTAGCCGTGAGTTTTAAGGCGTGAGCACTTAACACTCTGTGCCAAGGGTCGTGGGTTCGATTCCCACCATGGAGTGGTGGCTTTTCTTTAGAAAAAAGAAAAGGCATCAGCCCAGTCCTGGCTAGAAAAGGGTGGTAACCTAAAGAAAACCCGTCCTAAAATTCTTCGTTAATAATAATGGACGTTAAAATTTAAAATAAATAAAAAAATAATTTTAATTATTGAAACTTTTAACTATTTACATATGTGAAGTTAAAGTATCTAATCGCTTATATTGCAAAGCTCTAATAAATAAATATTATATTTTTGTCTTTGAACCCTTGTAAATGCGAAACGTCTATTGATAAACGATGGCGTGAAACTAAATCCAAGGAAGTGACCCCTCTCTATGTATCGAATTCATTGTATCTGTTGAGCATAATCTCTTTAAATTCCTCACCGCTAATCTCAACCCTCCTGCCGAAACATGGATGGTGTGGAAGGGATAGGGGTTGGAGTGGGGGTGAGTAGAAGCCATCCTATTGGCTGAAATGGACCACGCCCCCTTTGTGTGGGCGTCCCCGCCAATTCTGCTCCCTGTCTGACAGTCTGTCCCAAGGTCTCAGTACGTCTGCAGCTCAGATTCCCTTCTGTCTGCCACTATCTCGCAAGATTCTACGAACAGAACTCTTATCATCGCTTATCATTTCGGTGAGTTACAGATTTTCATTATGTCTTTCATTGTGTACTTCATTCATTCATAAGCACTTTATTAATTTACTTATCAAATTATTCCGTACTGAGAGTATTGAAGTATGACCTATAGAAAGATTGTTTCTTAATTCTTTTTCAATTTTTATAGAATGTGTCTAGGATAATTAAATACATTTTCTTTTTATTTATGATAAAACTGTATCACTGTCAGTTAATTTCTTGACGTTGAATTGTTAATTTATATTAGAAATGTTTTATTCTGTTGTCTAGTGTCTAATAATGTTTCTGGATGTGATTTTGCATCCACCAAAGAGGTTATCTTCTTGTTAACTGAATAAAAACCTCATTAAATAATTGTGTTATTTATTACATTGGCCGATAAAAAAATATATAATTAATTTAAAAAATAAAATCATACCTGATTCGAGCAGGTGTGGAGTTAGACAAAATGATTCTCAATTGATAATTATTCCTAATTGCGAGTAAATGTTTTATTAGTTACTAAAATAAACAAATTGCAAAACATTCGTTTTATATTATTTTCCTAAAAACATTTTGTGCGCCAGGCCGGGGCTGGTTGGCCCGCTTGCCCCTGCCGGCTCTAGCTCAAATAATTAGGCCATAATAAAAAATTAGATATAAAAAAAGGTTTGCAAATAAACTGCTTGATATTTTATAAAAATTATCTTTATTTTTTCTTTTTAATAATTAAAAGTGTGAAAGATAGAAAGTGTATCACATTAATTGTCAAGAGCAATTCAAAAAAGTGTAAAACATCACTTACTAATGCTAGGTGTTACTTTTCATTTGTATATCTTAAAGTCCATACTTTTAACAGTATAAGTGGTTTTTCTGATATTCTAAGAAGTATAACCACTATAATACAAGTGTTTCAAGACCGCTAACCAACTTGTTCCACCTAAACGCGGGAAGTACGTTTATGCCTTCTCAAAATCTTTTCAATGACTTTATGTTTTAACGGTGTAGAAGCAAAATCAAAGATAACTCCCAGTGAATATTTTAAAATTTTGGTGAGCATATTTATTGAAGTATTAACGACAGTAGGTTTAAACTTTGCACTACATACAATTAATTAATGGGGATACTATTTGTGGCTGACTGAAAAATAGAACTGTATTACTTCAAATTATTTGAATCTCAAAATTAGCTCAATTTTTCCGTATTTATATATCTTAATATAGGCATATATTTTTTTAATATTTTTAAAAATGTATTCTTTATATTACTAATTTTATCATTTTGTGTTTATTCTAAAATTAAAGCTAGATTAACTAGAATTAATCACTTTATGATTAGTCCACATGGGGAGCCAGTAATTTAAAACTAATAATCATAATTTATATTTATTTATTTCTACTGTTCAAAAGATTCACCAGAGTTAAACAAAACAACACAAACAATACTTTTGACAAAACGCTCTAGGTGAAGTTTTAAACTCAATATTTACACAACTTATTGGATGACCAGATTCATTTTTACTCATCTGACTTTTACCTATTACTGATTTAGATGTAAGAGTATTCTTTTTATGGACATGCTGTCAATTTTGTAAGAAAGATTACATGTTTTCAAAAAATGATTATCAATATTGCAAGTGAGAGTGCTTGTTTTCAATGACACATCAATATTGTTAGGAAAAGTATTATTTCCATCCATACTTCACTAATGTAAATTAATTTATAGTTTTCAAGGTGAATATTTCATTTATATTTACCAAAGGATTTTCTTTTAATTAATGTTAATATATACTTTAAATAATTTAAAAAAGGATTTTTGATTTATTATGTAGAACTTGTTAGGTAGTTAAGAGCGCTTATAAACCATGGCTTTCATTTCCTTAATAGAATACCCTAGCACTTAGATGGATGTTGGATGATCATGTAATACCCACGAGAAATCTTTTTTCTTGACACAAAAAAAAATATTATTTGTATAACATTTTAAATCCATATTTTTCTGCCACAACTACTTTATTTTTTTGTTTTTATTTTTATCGGTAAAGCCGATTTCACAACATCAGTTCTCAAGGGGGAAACTCGCTCCTCTTTAGTATGGAAATTTACACCAAAATTCGTTTAAAAAAACTATTTGTGATGTAAAAAGGTTTTTCTATCGACTATTATATCATTGACTTTTAAAATGTTCTATTAAAAACTGCATTATAGTGTTAGTTAGTTTAATGATAAAATGATGTTTTAAATCTAATTGTAAGTGGCCAAGAATATAATAAATGAGAGAAAAACCGCCACAAATTATTTATTTTAATAGCAAAGACGCTTTCAGAATATCTTTTTCTTCTTCAGTGACAAAGTTAAAGCCACATAGCCAGTATAAGGACTTCTAAGAGAAAACCTAAGATTTTATTTTTATGGTATTCATTATTTCAGCCATATCAAGTATCCAAAAATAAGGATTTAAAAAATGGAACGATTTTCAAAAAATTCATTCGTTTTTTGAAATTCCTATTATTATTGGAGAAATTAGTACATATTCAAAACGCTAGGACATTCTTTATGTAGAAATAAAAATTGACCTGTTTTATAAGCCATCTTAACAGAAATCAATTGCTCTTTAAAGATTAGGAATGTTATTTTAATAAAAAAATTTTTACCCACTAAAATTCAAATTTATTTGAGATAGCCGATGAAAATGATCGGTAACCTTTCCTTTCAAATTATATTATACGATTGTGACCCTTGTTATCAACTATGTATTTTTAAAATTGGCAGAAGGCCATATTTGATTAAAACATCAATTTCGTATTGATTTCATTTTATTACGTGCTCTACAAGTTTCGTGCCACTTGACGTCTTTTCTAGACATGTAGAGCACGTAATAATAAGACATCAATAATAAATTGAAGTGTTTAACATATATGACCTCCTGCCAATTTTAAAAGATATAATTTTCTTTCAAGTAAAGTGTACTACTTGTATGTCATGGAGAATACATATTATAGTATTCATTCATTAAATAATTTATGTGTGTATATATATAATATAATATATAATTTTTATTAAATAAATGAATTCTAAAAAGTATATTTTAATATGTATTTCGAACAGATTAATATGCATTTTGTGCCATCTACAGAGGTAATAGAAATCGCAAAATTATCTAGGCGATGTCTGAATCATTTTATTAGATTTTATCCAGAAAAAAACTGTTGCAAAAACTCTTTTGGTACTTGGGATTAAAATTTCAGCATTTCATTGTAGAGTTCATTTGAAAAGTCAAGAGTATGCATAAATTTCCTTAAATACTTCAGTATCGCCCCACTATTGAAAGCTACGAAAGGGATCATTTTAATATTTTGCATTTCCCAAAACCTTTTCAATCCCAAGGTTAATTCCCTTTATTTTCCTATTGTAACTTCGATTGTGTTATGCAGACATATTGATTAAATTAATAAGATTATTTCAACTTATGAAAAGAAATTTTAACAAATTTCTGTACATGATAGTTAATTATTATTTATCTTTGCAGAGACCTGGTTTTCCTGAAATGACGATGGACGTTAGGCGCCGTGTAGTTAGCGACAGCGGCTCCTACAGTGACTCAGAACCTCCCAAGCCTCCGGTGAAGAGGAGTTTCGACGTCGCGTTTCTCATGGCTCCGGATGACAACTCCAAGAAGAGACACCAAGAAGAACTTAAGGAACAGCTGAGATTGGTGACCACTAGTTCACTTCTGTACCCCGCGGAAGAAGAGAAAACTTCATATTCTGAGATCGGCCTTTTGATGCCTTCGCCAAAGGATGAATATACCAAGAGTGCCTTTACTAAAGTGAACCGCGATCCTGTGTCTCCTGGTCCTGCTATTTCTCCAGTACCGAACGACTTTCATCGCATATCGCCAGATCTTTCTCCGAATTCACGATCACCGACTTACTACGCCAAATTTATGCCTAAGCCGTACTTCAGCGAAAAGATCAGCCCAGATCAAGAGAAAGGTTCGACTTCGAAGAGGTTTCCTGACGTCGTACCATACGGCGGTCTAGCAATGGCGTATCCGTTTCCCGCAGTAATTCCACCAGCTCCTCCCGCGCTACTCACGGCTGCAAACGTCACAGCAGCTCTCCTTCCTTCGTCTCTTGCAGCGTTGACTCTCCCTGCTCAGAACGTCTGCGCAAAGTGCAATGTCAGTTTCCGCATGACTTCCGACCTAGTGTATCATATGCGCTCGCAGCACAAGGGCGACCATCAGGCTACAGAAGGCTCAAGACGACGACGGGATCAGGATAAGCTGCGATGTCCGGTATGTAACGAGACCTTCCGGGAGCGTCACCACTTGACAAGGCACATGACAGCGCATCAGGACAAGGATGGTGACCGAACCGACGAAGAAGAAGTCACAATGCGGAGACGAATCACCAAGTGACCCAAACAGAGGAAGGACCAACCTTTGGACTACAGAAGCCACTTCAACCAAGATCATTTTATGTAATTTCTAAAAAAACACTTGGCTTTTGTCTAGCTAAGTTTATTACCTGTTAGGAAAATTCGAAGGCAGAAGGTTTGTTACGTTGCAATTTAACTCCTAGACCTTTGAATAGTCTTTTACGTCATATTTCTTCCTAAAAAAAAGCATATTCTATCGTCAATCGTTACATATTCACCGACAGAAATCTCCCTGAACATTCAAAGACTATTATTTGCTCTATTAATAAATAAAGTTACCATCGAGCAAAAATAATTAATAATTAAATATTATTGTAAATATTAATATTTCTGCCTTCGCAATAAATGTTTTAGCCAATGATATAAAAACCCAACACTAAATTAACAGTTATCACTGACAAAACCACCTCAATTAACAATGATTTATTAGCAATGTTAATGATAACTAACCCAGACTTTCCTGACGCATTGTATTATTAATGTTATCTGATTTTTTCGAAAATATATAGATTTTTTTTTGTATTAGGAAAGGAAGATCACAGTTTAAAAATATGTTCAACTGTTTAACAATCTAAATGACATATCGGAATCACTGATAAGTAGTTAAGACTTTTAAAGGAAATCTATTCAACTGATTATTTTCCATCAGTTGACATTTTTAAACCAATAATTTTTTTTTTTGTAATAAATACATAAACACCTGAATAACGAGTGATTAAATAAATAAAATGTTCTTATCGAATTTATTTGAAATTAAATGCTTCTGCATTAAGTATATAGAACATTATGTACAAATGTATAACTGTGTATATAACTGGCCAAGGCTATGTGCAATATATCTTGTTAAGTGTAAATTAATGTACTATAATATATCAAAATCTAGTCACAGTGTTATCTAGTCACTTTATCATGATAATTATTTAATCAGTCATTCTAGAAAAAATTATAATAAAATTTAAAAGGCAATATATAATTAGATTATTGTTCATTAAATTTAGAAAATGGATTTCTACAATAAAATACATTTGGAAAATAAAAAATAATATATGAATATGCAATTATCTATTGAATACGAATGATATCTCATTAAGAATGAATCTTTAATAATTGTTGTGTATAACGAGTAAATGTTACATTATCTAATTGTTATCCATGCTATTAAATGTATCAACATTTATGAGAAATATATTTGTTGAAAAATACCATTATTTTTATCATCTTGGAACCTGCATTCACCATTCTTATGCTTCACACCATTTTATCGCATGTATAATCAATTATCTTCATGCATCTAAAAGGTGCAATGTCATAAATGTTAGGAATCCATACAATAAAGTAGGGAGATAGTGTGGTGTACTCATTATTAAATAAATTTAACCCGGCGGAGGTCGCGCCCCTCCTACTTACGGGAGCTGTCGCAGTCGGGTCTCACAGACCCGAATAACTTATGATGCACTTTCTTGTTATTTTAGTGAATTCATATTGTTCCTGTCATTTACTATTTTCAAACTAAGGCCGGCCATACACGTTCCGGTATACCGGAGAGGTATACCTGCGCAGGTGTACCTCTCCGGTATACCGGAACAGGCGAGAGCCCACACACGCTCCGGTTTACCTGTACAGGTCTCTACGCCTGCACAGGTATACCGGAAGGGCTGGCACACACGCTCCGGTTTACCTGCGCAGGTCACCTGTGCAGGTAACCCTCTCCGGTATACTGGAACGTGTATGGCCGGCCTAAGGGTTAAGTAAGATATTAATCGAGAAACATCGATTTCATTTTATAAAAAAAAATTAATCCAAGTTGATATTATTGAGAAGATATGGTCGACCGTTCAGAAGTAGGAAGCGTTGATCGTCGGGGATTCGGTCAATGTTCTTATTTAATAAAACATATTTTATGGTTAAAATGTATATTTATTACTGCCACATACATACATACATTCACTCATATATGTACTCATATTTTTGTTAATTTATCTATCCTTTTTTGTCATTGTTATACCATATATGTTTTTACAGCCCTGAAGATGGCTTGTATAGCAAGCCGAAACGTCGGCAGTAATAAATATAAATTTTAACCATAAAATATGTTTTATTAAATAAGAACATTGACCGAAACCCCGACGATCAACGCTTCCTCCAAGTTGGTATTAGAATAATAAGTTTTTTTCTTACATACTTCATTTTTTTGCAAAAAGAAATTTTAAAAATAATTTAATAATAAGCATTATAGTATCAGGAAATATCATAGTAGCTCATACTGTTTAATAAAAAAAATATACTCTAATTAAAAATAATATAATTATTTTTGAATATCTAAAATACTAATTTTTATATTAAAACACTCGCCATCTATACTGTTTTCTTTATAAGCATTACTAGCTGAATACCCGTGCTTCGTCACGTAGAAGTAGTTATTTTATTACGTTAAATAATTTAACATCAAAATTAACACTACTATGCATATCATTTTGTGTAGCACGGTTCCCGTCATGCTGAATGATATTCATCAATTGATAAGTAAACAAAGTATAATGTTTCTGGAAATTGGGGCGCTCCGGACCAGTATCAAGAAACAGATAACCTATAGATAACCTATACGTTATCCTTATAGATTATCTATACGTTACCAGTAACCAGGTTCGGGATATTATTACCGCGGAAAAACCACCACCCGGTTCAGGGTAAACTCTATGAAGGACAAAATCACAGTTTATTTCTAGTAATTCAAGGTCTGCCATCATAGTTGAAATGAAGCTCAAATAGAAATACAGTGAAACCCCCCTTAAAGGTCACCTCCCTACAGCGGACACCTCTATTAATGGACATTTTCTCACAGTCCCGAATTTTTCTATAGGTAAAATAAACCTCTATATTGCGGACACCTCTGTACAAATGACACGGACAGAACAACCTGATTTTTTACCTCCTTACTACGGACAATTACAGCTAATGTTATTTATAGAAGCGTTCCCATCGGCGTAGGTTTCCAGAAAAATGCGTTAACAATAACAAACTCTTTGTAAGAATAAGATATATATACAGAATAGTGACTAGTAATATCTTCCTAGGAATTTTACTACACGAGCCCCTTCCTTTTTAGCAGAAGCATATGATTTTCCCGCTGGCAGATTACTATTGTTTTGCCTACGCGGTATCACGGTTCCAGGAATATTCCAAAACTCTGTTCGGTTCACATTCCGCAGAACTTCCCTCTCTTCACTTTTCAGTTGGTTTTTAGCTCTTGTTGAGTAAGTATCGTGCTTTCTCTTCAATATGTCTAATCGGAAATCTCTGACACTTAGAGGAAAAATTGACGAACATTTTCCAATCGCGAAAAATGTGGAATGCGTAAAGTTGCCGAGTTTTTTTAAGATAGGGAAAACACAAGCAGCAGAAATATTGAAAAATAAAGATGAAACTTTGAAGAAATGGACGGAACATTGTGACAAAAATGTTGTCCGAGAAGTAAGAACTTCTTTATGCTTTAAACTTTTTAGAATACAAACTTTTTTTAAGTTTATACTTATTGAACTTCTTTCTATATACTTAAAAAAACTTGTTACGGGTAATTATTAAATGGTTAATTAAAGCATGAATTAAATGTAAAAATTCGGTACGTATCCATCTCGACCAACCCCTCTGTATAGCGGACACCTCTCTATAGTGGACAACTTTGGTTCTCCCAGAGGTGTCCGCTATAGAGAGGTTTCACTGTAATATTATGAAATAAATACAGTACGCTAACAGCTGACCTGTTGTCCTAGCAACGCTTGCCTGCTCTCTAACTAAATAAAAATTCAAACCCCTCTAAAAATACAAAAAAATTCTGTCAACTGGTTTGGGCGGGGTGAGTGGTATTTGACAAATATATAATAGATCATGGAGAAAGCATAGCAAAAATGTTACTATGCCAAATGAGTATGAAATTGTTAATATGCTCTCTGCTTTGCCAGCTGGTCCACTCTTTGTGCTTCTCTTTAATCTCAGATATTTGATTTCTCTCATATTAGTCGGAGAGCTGGCAACGCACTTTTCATGAAGTGTTTTATGCACCCTGAAATTTTGTTACAGTGTACCTCTTGGGTAGATAAGAAGGTAAGTATGTGTTTCCTGGACGTACCTTGGAACACCAGCTACTGCGCATAGGGGAAAGGTGCAAAACAATATTGCCAACAGTAGTGTTTTATTCAGAAGCCAACTATAATTAATGAAAAAAATTACAAATTAAGGCAAGTTTAAAATTAAAAATAAATAAGGCAGGCACTTTTAAGGAGGTTAAAATGTAAATTAAAAAAAAAACAAAAAACAAAGTACCTAGTTTTTATTTTTAATATTAAATGAAGTGCTTTATTCACGCTGCGATTTAAATAGCGTCTTCAATAAACATATTTGAAAATTATTGCAAAAGGGCAGACACTTTTGTGGGGTTTAATTATCAGAAAACATAAAAATAAATTATTTTCCACGTATTTCTGACCTTTATTTACGTATAATTATTTATTCTTTATATATGGCCAAGGTCAAAAGAATAGTACAATTCTCTTTGTACTATTTATTGTTTGTACGCCCTACACGTTTCGTGGCCTTTATGCCACCTCCTCAGGGGCCATTACATCCCTATGTGTGGATAGCTCGCCACCCATACTAAGATGGGTCTTCAGTCTTATCAGTCTTAGTATGGGTGGCGAGCTATCCACACATAGGGATGTAATGGCCCCTGAGGAGGTGGCATAAAGGCCACGAAACGTGTAGGGCGGACAAACAATAAATAGTGCAAAGAGAATTGGAGTACTATTCTTTTGACCTTGGCCATATATAAAGAATAAATAATTATACATAAAAATAAATGTTGCCTATGACAGACTGCAATACACTGCGCGTAACCGTAAGAGTGCATGAGACGACAGCGCAGTGTTGGTTGTTTTCTGTGCTCTCATTGGTTCTTGCTCACATGATCTTGTACAGCTGTTCCGGTTTTAATGGCAACGCGAATAAAACTCACATTTAAAATTAAAATAAAAACAATTAATTTTTTTTTTTTTTTTTTACGTGTTATACCCCTTAAAAGTGTCTGCCATATTTATTATTCAATGTAAAGTTGTCTTAATTTTACATTAAAGATAGTTGGCTTCTGAATAAAACTCTATTTTTGGCAAATATTTTTTTGTACCTCTCCCCTATGCGCAGTACCTGGTGTTCCAAGGTATGTCCAGGAAACACATATATACCTTCTTATTTATCCAAGATGTACATTATAGCAAAATTTCAAGATGCATAAAACACTTCATGAAAAGTGCGTTGCTGGCTCTCGGACTATATGCTTTTTTATTTCTTATTCTTACTTAAAAGATTCACACCTATCCTTCCTATTTGTTCTGTAGCCACAATTTTTATTTACCATTGTTATTTGGAAAATTAATAAATGTTTCTATTCTCGTTTTGAATTTCCCTATATATGACTCAAGGTTGAACAATAGAAAGGCAATATGAAAATTAGCAAAAGCGGTGTCAGTCATTGTTATCTCTAAAACATTCCAAACTAGTTAGAATGATTTGATCTAAAAGCAACGTAGGATTAAGTGGAAATTGGTGTTTATTTTCCTTCTTTTTTTTATATATATAAATAATTTACGGATTACATCAAGCCTAAAAAAGTAATATTTTGTATATTTATTGTAGATGTTGCCTTGATATGGTTTTGACATAATAGTACCTTCGGTTATGACGTGGCCTTTTAAAAAAAGGTTCCTCTCTCAAAGCAAGCTGTAAACATAGAATATATTTAGCTCTTGAAGATGTATCAAAAGTACATGAAACTAGAGGAGCAAATTTTAGAGTTTTGGTTTTTGATAATCGACCTTTTGCCAACATTGTTATTTATATTTTCTCGTTTTTAACAAACCAAAAACTGGCATTTCAAAGCCGTTTCCTCAGACAAAAATCACACACAAGACTCGCAGGTGTACTCTGTACGTAAAAGCTTTAAAAATTCATCTACTCTACATGCATAATGTACTGAGTATCACGGCATGCCAAAAAAGCTTGTTCAAGAAGCGTTTTGTACAAAACAGGCCATTACAGGGATTTGGAGGGAATCTTCCATAAGACCGGGGAGAGCATTGAAAGATTTTTTCGTGGATCCATGAAAGTGAGAGCAGCTGCAATCAACAGGATCATGACTAAAGTAGCCAAACTGGAGGAAGAGAAGAGGAAGGAAAACCTTGCCGCACAGTTCCACCTTCTGAAGAACTTGAATTTAAAGAAAGCGGCACTTCGTACATGACAGATGGCAGAGTACTCCATACAATAAGGCTGATAATAAGGGCAAGAACAGAGATGTTCCATCTTAATAAGAAGCTTTGGCGAATAGGAGAGAGGTCCGGCTGCTCTATGTGCAAGTTGAAAGAAGAAGAAGAAGACACCTTCCATTTCCTTGCAGGATGTCCTGTACTGAAAGAGGTTAGGCTCAAATATGATAGCAAAACCTCTTACAGCAAGGGAGAGCTGGCGAATGAACTCAATGGGAGAAATTGGGAAGTGCTCTGCAAATATCTCAAGGCCACTTGTAAATATACACAATTATTAATAGAACAATAATTGTTCTATAAATCATTAAATTATTTAATTATTAGTGAGCTTTATGTTTTGGTTTATTTATATTTGTCTATACATCTTTTCATATTATATTAGATTTTATATTATATTAATGCTATTGATTCTTAAACCCACTCCAGCTGATGGGCCTTGCCAAAGATTTTTTGTAAATGTTGATTAATTCTACGAGCACAGACATTTTAAAGGAAAAATATATTTACTTTATTCATTCATTCCTCAGACAACAATCGTCATCTAACGTTTCACAGAATGACGCTAAGCCGTTTTGTCCGAACATCTCTGTTCCACTAAACCCTAATGATTATACAAGGTTGCAATTTCCAAAGGATTTTATCTCATTGAATCCAATTCGAGTGACATTTCTCTTCATTGCTAGGAGCAAAAAGCATCATTAGCAACATTATCTCTTATGACTAATGTCCTTACAAAAGAAACATAAGGGTCATGTGTGTGAAACATACCCCGCTCGGGGTTTTGCCGGTCCGACTTCGATAAGGGGAGTGCCAACACGCCAACGGGTCCTAAGGCACTTTTTGCCGATGCACACACGAGCATATACGCCAACACACACACAAACGCACATCGCGCTAACACGCAGAGTGAAACAAACACACAATTGCCTCTACATCTTATCTCTTCCTTTCACCCCATTTACTTTAAACAGTCGCCTCTCCCTAGAGGGCTTACTGTCATCAGCATTCATTTGGTAGCGATGAATCCCTCCGAGCATTAGTGTCATGGTTCCATCATCTGTGACAATCTCAAGTGATGTGTGCGTGATTATTCATTTACCTATCTAGTTACAAATTACCCCTTTTGGAAAATTCCAAAGCAAGATAACGATTGAGATAATAGACTTGAAAGACTTTTTTGAAAATGTTACTTGCAACACAAAAATCTGACCCAATTTCTTCAAAGTACCACAAAAACGCATTTCATTCCTTTTAAAGGCGTATCGTGAGCAGAGCTACACGTAATTCATTTATCTTTAAAAAATATTGAAGACACAGACTCGGACAAAATAAAAATATGCTCTGACTCCTTAAGTTAAAATTTAATATAACAGAAGACGCTGGTCGAAAGAAAACCTAAGAAGACGAGAACAAGTTTTTTTGACAAGACTTCACTTAGGACACAGTTTAATAACAAACTCTACTCTAATGGAACGACAAGACAGACCTGTATGCACATGCTGTAACGAGACATTAACAGTTAAACGCATAGGTACTTACTGACTGCAGATTAGGATACCACCTAGCAACTTCACATGACTTACACGACTTACTAGCCAAAAATATCCCATATATTAATATCATACTGCGTGAGTACTTAACACTCCGTGCTAAAGGTCGTGGGTTCGATTCCCACTATGGGGTGGTGGTTTTTCTTTAGAAAAAAGAAAAGACATCAGCCTTATCCTGGCAAGAAAAGGTTGGTAACCTATAGAGAACCCGTCCCAAAATTCTCAGTTAATAATAATGGACGTTAAAATTTAAATAGATGAAATGAATAATATCGTACTAACTCACCTAAAGTCAATTAACTTATATTCAAAAATACAGCTCCGATATACCCCTCACCTCTTTTTCCCCCTCTTTTTTTCCCTGCACTATTTATATTGATATTTTACATTAAATTGTAAAAATCTTCGATATATTATATAATGATTTTAAAATGCACTGATACATAAATTCACGATTTCTATAATGTATGAATATATTACATCATTTGTATAATGTATTTAGGTACACAGATAGTTAGTAAAATATATTGTTATACACGAGTTTTAATATCACTATATGATGCACTACTATAGAGTAAATCGCCAAAAGTTGCGAAACTCTGAACAAATAATAAAATAAATGAAAATGTTAAAATAATTATTTAGTGGTATTAATTTATTTTGTGCCTATGTAATAATTTTTTGCGTGAATGCGTTAATTAAAATAACAATACGTAATGGTAAATATGTAAATAAAGTTTAGCTTTAGTGATTGATCCAGTATATTGTAAAAATGATACAACCGACATAAAATATATATGAGTGTGAGTGTTTTGTATGAATGGCTGCATGCAGAGCTGGGCAAAACTAACGTTAGTTTAGTAAACTAACGTTAGTTTTCTCTAACTAAAACTAAACTAATATTGTATTTTTAGTTTTAGTTTTAGATTTGTATAATTATTAATCATGTGGACTCCGTTTTTAGTAAGGTAATTAGTTTAGTTTAGTAAAAGAGACCTAAATTTGTGATTTTAATTTAGTTCTAGTTTACTAATTTAGTTTATCAAAGAACATATGTTTGCAAATTACGAGAAAAAGCCACAGTTTCTTATTCTCCAAAGAATTGGTGATATCCTGACCTGTCATCTTAGCGCGGTTCCTAGTGACATTTGGAAAGCTTTGAATAGAAATGAACAGCTTTCTTTTAGTATTTCGTGAAACATTTTAACAACATTTCGAAGAAATGGGATAGACTAGGTATCACAAATCACAGGAAACTGACAGTAGCCAACGTACACAGAAGCGGATAATTCGTAATCCTCACTCTTGAGGAAGGTTGTATACGTCAATACAATTGTGTATTAAAAACGTACTCACTTTTCTTCGGACTTTGATCGGTAAGACACAGATTTCTGGTCCCTTTGACGTAACGGAGGATTTGTTTTGCTGCCATCCAGTGATCTTGTCCATAACACGTGTTGTACTGGATTAAAAAACCTACTGGATAAGAAATATCTGGTCTTGTACCAATTGATAGGTAAAGGAGTGACCATATAAGATTTTGATAACGGTATCCTGGAAGACCTTTTTCTGAATTTCGCTCGAGTTTGAGACTAAGTATCATTGGGGTCGAGACAGGATTGCACTCGTCCATATTATATTTTCTTAACAATTCATCAATATAAAAAGACATAGAAGTTTTTAAAGGTAGAAACATGGCAAGTGGATCAAGCAAATTTCTAATAGGACCTCTACGAACTATGACACATGGAAGACAAAAACTCTTGGCAAACAAAAATATGAATAGAATGTAGACAGTACAAAGTAGATATACAATGACTGAATTAGTAATATAGATTATATTAACTCCCTTCTGTTTATAATATATCATAGGTCCGCCTAAAAGCCACGTCTACCTTAAGGTTGATTCAAGCTTGACCGTGCCACGGCTGGGACACGGTGAAACAATCACACCAGCTTTTTCATTGTACTCGTTCACAACACGGTGCAGCGTCAAAAGAACTACCTAACTAATAGATCTTGTTTAAGAATAACGATTTTTATTAGTTTTAATAATTTACTTAATTATCGAAATAACATATGATTTATATTAATTCATGTTATTTTAGTAAAACTAAACTAAAGCTTTAATTTAGTTTTTAGTCAATTCCCAATGATTTAGTTTTAGTTTTAGTTTAGTTAAAATCCATTAATTAGTATAATTTTAGTTTTAGTTTTTTTTTTAAGTTGCAATTTTTAGTTTAGTTTTAGTTTATTCCAAAAAGTGAATTTAGTTTTAATTTTAGTTTTTAGTTTTGCCCAACATTGGCTGCATGTAATAATATAATTCATTTAGAATAAGACTTTCTGTGGTCGAATAAGTACTTGTACAATTGGAAATAAGTTAGTTTAGATGTAATTTAGGTAGGATAATTTAACTTATTTAACAACAAACAAGATACTGTCTCATTTCGGGTCGACAACAGGGGGGACAACAGCTTTCGCAATACATTTTGCAGAAACATTGGGAACCTTTATAATTTAAGGGTGCTAATGACCTTACAGTCGATGCAATAGAGAAAAAAAGGGAGAGAAAAAATATTCTGTTAGTTTTAATTTAAAAAAAAAAAATCGGCCCGGATTACTCCACATAAAAATTAAACTTTTTTAATTGAGACAGCTGTAACAATATAAAAGAGCAAAACTATTCATATTTATTTTTAGCACTTTCCTCCGAAGGAAAGTAGCTATTGAGGTTGGACTCATGACGGAATTTTTGAAAAATTTCTTCAAATCTTTATCGATCCTACCTAGTAGACACCGAAAATGACCCCCGTTAAAATTTATATATATCTATATATATATATATATATATATATATATATATATATATATGCATATATATATATATATATATATATATATATATATGTGTGTCTGTTAACACGATAGCGGCCAGAGTTTTTGTTTTTTCGTCACGAAACTTGGTATATAGCATTCAATTAGCAAACGATTGAACGAGTTCGTTAACCACTAAAGTCGGTCCACCGGAAGGGGGGGTTTACCCCGAACCCAAAACACTTATTTGACTATGTCAGCCGTAATATTTGTTATATTTCAACGAAACTTGGTATTCGTAGTGTTAATATAGAGAGAAAAGTGAGATATAAAAATGAACTAAATCGGTTCATTAGAAGGGGGGGTTTACTCTGGACCCACAATATCAATTCGCCACTAACAGCCGTGATTTTTGGTATATTTCGACGAAACTCGGTATTCGTAGTGCTAATCCACAGGTAAATATGTGTTGTAAAAATAAACGAAATCGGTTCATTAGGAGGGGGGGGGGGGTTTACTCCGGACCCACAATACCAATTCGCCACTACCAGCCGTGATTTTTGGTATATTTCGACGAAACTCGGTATTCGTAGTGCTAATCCACAGGTAAATATGTGTTGTAAAAATAAACGAAATCGGTTCATTAGGAGGGGGGGGGGGGTTTACTCCGGACCCACAATACCAATTCGCCACTACCAGCCGTGATTTTTGGTATATTTCGACGAAACTCGGTATTCGTAGTGGTAATCTACAGGTAAATATGTGTTGTAAAAAGAAACTAAATCGGTTCATTAGAAGGGGGGGGTTTACTCCGGACCCAAATTCCTAATATACTCATACCGGTCGTAATTTCTGCTGTATTGTAATGAAACGCTGTATACGTCGTGGGTAACTCATGAGAAAGAAGTGTTGTAAAAATGAGCTGAATCGGTCAATCGGAAAGCGGGGGTTTAATTTGTAATATATTTGAATAGAAAAGCCGGCAGACGTAGGTTCACAAAGCCGCCGCAAGGAGCGCTTTCTACCACTAGAGTGACTGTATCCTGTTCCTGCGTTAGATCAAAATACGATAATATGAGGAATTTTTGTATTTATTACGTAGTGTAGTAGGTACCATGTGTAAACATAACTCTGGATGCAAATTAATAATTGATCAGTTACTCATTACATTTATTTATGTAGGATATTTTAAGCAAATTGTTCTGGAAAGCAGTCTACACTACCCAAATTCTGAGGAAAGTGCTTAGTTATGCAGCTCCTGCGTGACGGACTTTTTTAATTACATAAGTTCTTGTATTTATTGGTATTAAGTCAGCTGATAAAAAGAAATATAAAAATGAAATTTTCTAAAAATATTTATCGTAATTGCCTTATTGATGAAAATGCTAAGTTTACGGTATACCGGGACAGAATAATAATAATTCTACAATTATAATACTGGAAGTTCTTCAAAACAATAAAGACAAGATTAATCCTAAAAACAGAAATTATTATGCAATAGTAAGGAAAGCATAATAAAATGCAGTCTAAAATGAGACAAATGGCGTTCCAGATAAGCATTAAACGACATATCTTCCTTTGTAGAAATGGAAAAACTTTCTAAGCTTGTGATATCAGTAAATTTCAAAGTCTAAACTGCACAAGTCCACAAACTAAACAGATATGCAAATCAGTTGAGGAAAATCGCCAATTCAATTCTAGATATACTGCTGTTGGAAACATCTTTCTAGTAGTTTAATATATGAAACTTGTTCCAAGAGATGATGATAAGTTTAAGTTATGGTGTGGAAAAATAAATGTGGCCTGAGAGTTCTATTATTGAGAGGAAACATTTTAGAATGATAGGTTTAAAAAAAAATAAATACATTTTTTTTTTAGGTTTGACAGGCTGAAGACGGTTCATGAGAATAGAAAAAAAAATTACTCATTATAAATATACTTTATGCCTACATCAACGCGATGCGAAGTCGCAGTGAGGCTCGCCATTTGTGTAAACGAGTATATGAATTTAAACGAGGGTCATTTTAGTGTTTAGCATATATATATATATATATATATATATATATATATATATATATATATATATGTATAGGGGAAGGTGTTGTACCTCTGACCATATTGTACCTTTGACCACCGAGGCTGTGGCGGCATGTATCAACAATTTATAAATTTTGGTGTAATTAGTGTTTAGCTCCTTCCCTAGAGGGCTTGTGTAACCTACTTTGGATTATTCAAGTCAAAGAGGATTCTTGCAAAAAATACTTATCCATTTCTATAATAAAAATGTAAGTTATTTATTGATGACGGTTTGCCTCATAATATTTTTTGTATTATGTCTTTTTATATGGAAATCATTTGACAAAGTAGCTATTACAATAAGAAATATGGTGTAGCCTTTGAAGTTGATTTATCTTAACCCTAAAATTTTTAGCATACTTTTTAATTTTCACTACCAGGGTGTTGTACCTCTGACCACGACTAGGTGTTGTTCCTTTGACCAGGTCAAAGGTACAACACATCTGAGTATTTTTTTTATAATTCAAATTATAGTTCTTCTGCTACAAATTTAAAAAAATAATTAATAATACTATTAAATATTTAGTCGTAGAGATCTGTGGTATTAAATGTCCAATGTTTAAGATCCAATATTTGAAAAAACAAACTTTAAGTGACAAGATTACGAGAGAAGATGAAAATTTGTATGATATTGATGGTGAAGACATTGTGGCTAAACTTCCAAACCCTAATATTGCTAGTGCTGGATCTGCTTGACAGTTAAAACGTTTATCGGTTGGACTTGATTTTTCAGCATATTAAGCATAACATAATATCAATAATAGTTTTTTTTATTATGTTTACTTCCTTGTCCTGTATTTATTAAACTTACAATATTACTGAATACAATTTTTTTTCTGGACTGCTGTATTGTTTTTACGTGGTCAGAGGTACAACACCCCGTGGTCAAAGGTACAACTACATGTTGTATTTCTATTTGACGCTAACGCGAATGAATTGATGGGGTCTGGGCAAAATAGTGCCAAGCAACATTATTAACAAAACTTAACTGTAGCTGCTTTATGTTCAATATTATGTGGTACCATCAGTGTATGATGCAAATTCCACTAAAATATCACTACAAGCTCTGTATGCTACTTAATCTTGCTGCCCCTAACCACTCCAACTGATAGTCCTACATAATATTTACCAAATAGCAGCTACAGTTAAGTTTTGTTAATAATGTTGCTTGGTACTATTTTGTCCAGACCCCTACAATAAATAGATATATATTTTTGAATTTAGTTTTTAATGAAAGAAGAAGGCAAAACATGTGTTACTATTATAAAATGGCAACAAACTAAAATAAAGTAAAAGTTAACTTCCTTCTTCCACCATTTCCCTTAGAAATTCTATGAGGATGGTTTTCTGGAATAAACCAAACAGAAAGGAAAGCAAAGAGAACGCTGCCTGACAGGTGACCCGCCTCCACTGTAGAAGGCGGGGGTGGCGAGTCCTGACTCCGACAATATGGTTCCCCTCATCCCAGGAGCAGGCAATGATAGCACCGGATTGGCTGGCTTCAAGGCGCAAGACCGGCCGCCTCCTAATATCTCAGGCTATGTGTTTTTAACTACTTACATCCCAGGATACATTTAAGAAAGGGTAAAACTGAAGTTTAGGGTCCTCACAAACGATTACTTTAACATTTTTCACTATAACGTAGTTCGGTCCCAAACAGTTGGAATTATCAGGATTCTACTGCGTTAACAAATTTGAACAAAGTTATGGGTCTTACGGACTAGTTCCATATTGAAATCTGAATCTCCAAAGGTTGTAGTCCTTTCTGAGGTAGAACTGAAGTTTAGGGTACTCACAACCGATTGATTACTTTCAAATTTTGCACTATAACGTATTTTAATGCACTTAACACGAATCCGTTAAAAAAAAATCGCTCTCAACTAGGAAAGAAGTTATTAAGCACTAAAGTTTACTGTTATGGAGGTTATAAAATTTGGCGTAAACAGCATATTTTTAAACATGCGTATGCGCAGACATGTAACGTTTGGAAACGAAGAACTCTCAATTGAAATATTGATAAACTATTTATTCAAAAATAATGGTCTATTTTAAGGGCATCCTCACCCGTCGTAGCCTGTCGCTTATGGGCAGGCGTGCTATGCTTTTCCGCTCGCTACACTCGCTCAAGAAGATATCAAAACTCTAGTCAATCCAACTCACTAAAATTAATAGAGTTATAACCTACATAACAGTGAACTTTAGTGCTTAATAACTCCTTTCCTAGTTGAGAGCGATTTTATTTTTAACGGATTCGTGTTAAGTGCATTAAAATACGTTATAGTGCAAAATTTGGAAATAATCGGTTGTGAGGGCACTAAACTTCAGATCTACCTCAGAAAGGACTACAACTTTGGGAGATAGAGATTTCAAAATGGAACTAGTCCGAAAGACCCATTACTTTGTTGAAATTTGTTAATGCAGCAGAATCCTGCCAATGCGAACTGTTTGGGGCCGAACTCTTTTCGGATTAGGCGAAGTTTTGTCATATAATGCCATATAGCGATGGATAGCAGTTAATTGCCATTAGCGTTAGCAGCTTACTGCTAAAGAACTTACGCATGATAACTATTGAATGTTAGAGATAACAAAATTAATAAAACACAAATTGTACGTTTAATAATTTTACGAAAATAGGGTATCCTCGATCATCACAAATTAAAAAAAAGGGGAAAGATTTTAAATACATTAAAACGATCAAACCTATATCTACTACAGAAAGCTTCAATAAACAATAGCTTTATAAAAAACAAGTATTGCCCATATTGCTTAATAAAATGAAAATTAAAGAAAGGAAATCACAAAAATCACTAATTTTCATTTTTATTAGTGAATATATATATATATATATATATATATATATATATATATATATATATATATATATATATATATATTGCTCGTATAATTTATGGCATTTATGGGAATATTTGGGGAGGCTGGGACCATTTCCAGGGTAGGGAATACTAACAATTTAGAACTTGGGATAGTTTTAGGCAACTAAAACGCTATTAAACCTAAAATAAAATATTTTTTATGAACTAAGTTACCATATTTAATTTATTTTTAAGGGCTTTGTGACACATTTTTACTATCATCAAAATTTCGGGGGGGGGGGTGCCCCCCTTATATACTTCCATGTTTAGCAGTTGTATCTATTATACCTAACTGCTAATCATTATTAGCATTAAAAGTTTGAACAGTTGACAGAAAATAGCGCTATTTCCCATCTCTGACTTTAAAGGTAAGAAAGTACATAACATTCATATAGACACGTCATTCCTGAATTTCAAACTCATGTGGGCATTTCCTTTTAAAATTCGAAATTTTTAGAGACTTATCCTTGTAAATATCTTTGTTAATTTGAAATGGTTATAATCTTATTGCAGTAAAACTCAAATATAATATAATTTCAATTGAACCAGTTAACGAAAAGTGAAGTGCAAATTTTTTACTCCCATGAGCTAATCGCCTGTATCCTTTGTGCATATGACATCAGAAAGATACAATAAGAAAATCTGGTTTGTAGACATATGTGACTCCAGTTAGAGATCAATCTTCCCCTGACAGGACTACTAGGATACCCGGAGGTTCCCACCCTTGTTAGGAAAACTAGCTGGAACGGCACACTCAGCAATTGGATCTGGTTCAGTTCTTCCCTCACCCTTAGCTAAACAGAGCTACACATTAGCAAGCACTCAGTACTCTTGGTGTGTCCCATGTTTTATCTCACCATATACGAGGATGATAAAGGATTTTTTTTAGGCCATTGAATAACATACGAATCTGTTATTCGCTCTTGATACCGTTAATTTTTTGGACGCTGGAAAAAGGATTTTCATCGGGGTGCAATATCTAAATTGATACAAAAAAGTAATATTAATTGTTTATTTGAAATAACCTACGGCAGTTGAGGCTCATTCATTGGGGCACAGTTTTTAGCATATTTCCGTTTTTCAATAGGGAGGAAACCCGCTTATGGATTCAAATCGATGACACAATTCGAAAGGGTTGACAAAATATACAGACGTTTCATAGACCTCAGCTCACGAAAAACCAGTAGCTGTATGTAGAAATACTTTATTTTGTCTGTTCGTAATGGATCTTCTATGAATTTGTACGATTTTGATGAATTTCGGCAATACAATCCTTTGTCTAAAACGAAATAATGTCAATTGCATTGAACAGCAGGATCTGCGCACTTGAACATGTAATTTTAAGAAATATCCACCATATGGCTTACGAATCGGGCTTCCATGTACACTTTTTGTAAGTATTTTGACGGGCGGAATAGAGTAAAACTAATTGAACTAATTTCAAGGCGATGTATTTAACGTTGAAAAACCTAGAATTTTAATGACTTCTCCAAAACGGATCGTTTTGAACATTTTTTCAACCGTCGTTTAACCTAACTATGAGATAGATAATTTTTGGTTTGGTTTGGACAAAAGAAGATTTTGACTTTCGTTTATTTCCGTAAAATTATCGAAACAGCTTGAGAATTAGTGGAAGGGTGCTATTCGGAAGTCTAAAATATCATTAAAAAAGGTTGTTGTGTCAATTGAACGGGAAATATTTAGAGTTTCTATTCTAAGCTTTCCAAATCACCCAAGATAAAAGCATATATGGAAACAAGCAAAAATGGCGCAGTTCCAATGAGTCGGGCGTTTTGTTTGAAGCTCAAAGGCAGTTCATGTGTGAGACACTGAGAATGTTCAGACTGTGTGTGTTCTTTGTCCTTTAAGGTGGTCATAAACGTTCAGTTCAAATCTCGAGGCAGAGACTGCACAGTTTGGTCTCAAGGTTTGGACTGGACGGATCTAGCAGATTCACGATACTTTAATAACAATGGACTGCAGAGTCTAGTTATAGCCGACCCACAGAAAGTGAAACAGATATCCTCTTGTCCACACACATCTATCTATTGGTTTTATCATTCTACTTCGATGGACTGTACAGTTCAACTCTGCCCTCAAGGTGTGGTATATCTCAAGATTTGGACTGCGCAGTCCAAATCTTGAGATATTCCTCACCGTGTACGGCCGCCCTTACATATGAATGTTAACACGAATCTTGCAATAAAATGGAACATATAGGAATAAATATCCTAAAAATAAATGTCGTGGAATACACTTCGATATGGCCGCCTCAATTGGACAGAAACCTTTGGACGTTTCGCACCACAAGCATTCCACATTACACCAGTTTCAGGCGAATAAGCTAAGATAATGCAGTTCCAATGAGTCGGATGGCTTAGGTTAATCGTAGTCAACGCCTTCCTGAAAAATGTGCACAGTTTGCGTAGCCCCTGGGAGGGGAATTATATTAATCGTCCCCTTGTCCGCCAAAAGAATAACATATTTGGCAAAGTTGTTTATAAAAGAAACAACATAACTCACTATGTGGCGATTCTGCCAGCAAAGCATAAGCCGACTCGTGTTTTTCCTTCACATCTCTTCCTTGTGAGTTAGAGCTATAGGAATGTGTAAAGTTAGTTTGCTTATAAGGATATAGAAGGGAGAGAGAACAAGATTCTCGCCATCCTCCCAAAGAGGCAGGCCAAGAAACAGACCAATATATAAGTACTTTGGAAGGAGGGGGGAGCAGTTATTTTCGGGAAAGCGGCTCTCAGAATTTATCGGGGCGCCACACTGAAGGGAAAGGCCCCTACAATATTTTCAGGAGGATATCACATCTATCATAGCTGTAACAAAAAGAAGAAAAGGGCCTAGGATATCAGGTGGCCAATGTGGCAAGAAATACGGCAAAGATCTTTTTCAGATGTATTTTTTATATATATCTTGTGGGTAATCGAAAAACAAGGTGTTTTCCTAAGACGATGGATGTAACAGTTCGGTCTATGCACGGGCGCCTTCCAGAGAATAAAATCCATGTTATTGAATCATATTTGGAGGTCAAACGACTATTATTTTCTTATCGTAATAAAAAGTAATGAAGTTGTACTGTTCTTTTCATTGGAAAAGGTTTTCAGTTATATAGCCGAATTTTCAAGCCCTTTGAAACAACAATGCATCTAAAAACTAAGACATCTATTCAAAAACTAGGTTCAAATCGCATATATTTAAAAATTATATGTGATTAATCGCTACAATAGCGGCCTCACAAGTTCATTATTTATTTAAATTTTAACGCCTATTATTAGTCAAGAATTTTAGGACGGGTTATCTATAGGTTACCACCCTTTTCTAGCCAGAATAGGGCTAGAAAAGGGTGGTTCTAAAGAAAAGTCATCAACCCATAGTGGGAATCGAACCCACGACCCTTAGCACGGTATAAGTGCTCGCACCTTAACACTCACGGCTACCGGGCCTCCACAAATTTATTAATAAATAAATAAAGAACTTACTCAAAATGTATGCAATATAATTTGATATTTTTAAATTTGTACTCGGCAATTGTTTTAAAAATGGTTTATTTATTTTTCGATGCATGGTTGTTTTTCATGGCTTGAAAATGGGGCTATGTTGTCTATTTAAAAAAAAAAAAAAAAAAAAAAAAATTGTTCGCCTCTTATTTACCAAGTGAACTTCGATTTACACCATTCAGCAATTTCTACAACTCCTATTTTGATATTACTAATATTTGATTCCTTTTTAAAATGACGTATTTTGTCAATTAAGGCTTTAAACGCTAATGTAGCATAAAATCAGTGGGTCTCAATGTTTAAACTATTGTTGCAGAATTGAATGCTATTTGCAGCATTAATATCTAACATACCGCACAGCAAATCAGCACTAATTTTGTTAGTTTGTTTGGAAGAGTGGTCGAATTCAAGGTAAACAAATACGCACGAATCCTACATTTGTGTAGACAAGTCTTTCAAAAAGTTGAATACCTCCTGAATAGAAAAATATTCTTGTTGAATTGGAAATAATTGTAGACATATCCTTATATAATCCAAAAAGCTTGTAGGAACATTCTTATTTTTTGCGCCGAATGTTCTAAAACTGAAACTCATAACTGTTAGAAACAATTTATTAATCAACGCTCGACCCGTTTTGCTCTTTTATTGTCCCATCAGGATCTTTCCGTAAAACTATTTACTGCCAGAGTAGGAAAGTAAACCTTCCACTATCGCGGACTGATGCCAAGAACAAAAAGCGCCAACCATCCAGCTGTCTATATTTGATAAAGCTGAAATTAACGATTAAAATCAGCTGGATGGTTGGTGCCTCTTGAATTAAGTCATGAAATGGCTCTGATAGTGGAAGGTTTACTTACCTTATTTATGGAGGATTCAGAGCACAACTGGACCAAGTCCATGTTATACAGTTCAGAAAATTAGTTTAATGCGTTTTAATTGCAGAGACGTTGTATAAATCCTATTGACCTAAGTCTTAAAAAGATTTGAAACACTGATCTTAATTTTAATTACCACTGACATTATTCATGTGCAGCCTTGTTCATAAAATAGTTGCAACTTGGACTTGGCTTACTTGTGCTTTGAAAGTAGAAAGAACGACTTCCAGATGTGTAGCAAGAACTGCTACAAGTGGCAAAATAATGAAGTTAGGACTTCGTCTGTCGAAGCACTGAACAGAGCTATTTTAGTAATTCCCTTGAATTCGAAATAAAATTTCAAAAATGGACTTTGACTCGCCCATTTACATTTTAGTTCGTAGCGAGCTTCGGGTGAACCATTGGAATGTTCACACAAAGGCATGGAAGAGGACACATACTACTACTTAAACATAAACTTAAACATTTTTTTAATTTAAAAACTTTAGACTTTAGCTAAAATAAAAATAAAAATAGAATATTCATTTTTTTTTAAGAACTCACTCTGTAACTTTTCAGTACAGACTAGTTAATCATCTGCTAACTGCTGGTCGGAAATAACCGCTCCGTCAATGTGTTTATGACACAAACAGTGCTGATTATTGCCATGTTTCGATGGGTTTTAATTTAGAGAGTGCCCATTGAGAAATAAGCCGTCCCACATTAAATGGGCTCTATTGTTTTAGTATCGGATAACCACCCCCAGACATTTGTAAAGCCACCCCCCCCCAATATGGGCTCAGAGCGGCACCATTCTCTCTGATTACATCCCAGCCGTTTAGCGTGTTTTCACTCTCCCTGTAGTTCCTCTATGACTCAGACTAATTCTTATCATACCTTCTTAGCGTGATTCCGCCCTCTCTTCATAGGAGGGAATCCCGCTTATGAGGTTGACAACAAACAGCAGCCGAAACGCCGTTTCTTTTGAATGTTTTGCGTGTGAGGTCAATAAACAAAGAAAAAAAATAACACAAAAGTCAATTTATTATCAACAGCTCTATAAGTATTGCCTTTTCCGGAACCTTCAAAATAATTACAGCCTATAGGAACGTAGGTGAAATTCCTTCTACCTAGACCAATTCAATTGTTTCGTAAAATTATTTGAAACTAAAAATGGACCAATATATATATATATTTTTAGATGGAACGGCATTTTTCTCCAGCGGTGGTACTCCTCCTCACTTGTTCCCGGAATATTTCGATGGATTCATCTCCATCTTCTTCAGCCAGGTACTTGTTTCTTCCTCGGTGGTAGCCAAGAGAAGTTTAGCCTAAGGGGTGTTTCTTCCCTTGGCTACCACCGAGGAAGAAACAAGTACCTGGCTGAAGAAGATGGAGATGAATCCATCGAAATATTCCGGGAACAAGTGAGGAGGAGTACCACCGCTGGAGAAAAATGCCGTTCCATCTAAAAATACTATCCCAGCGACGAAAAATAACATCAAACATATATATATATATATATATATATATATATATGTATATATATGTGTGTGTGTTTGTGTATGTGTGTGTGTGTATTAGTCCGTTCGCTCTCTGCCTCTATGTTTATGTATACATTGGAAGATCTGATTCGATAACCAGCCGAATCCGTCCAAAGGAACAAGGTTTTGGCGAAATTCTGGCGACAAAAATCGTAGAGCTTACTTGGCTTCCAGGTACAAGTTTTATATGTAATTGGACGCAAAGAATATAAAGTAACCACTTCCAAGGCCATATTTATAACTAATATATAAGAAAATAGAATAAACTAGATTTTTGTAGGGATTCTAGAATATATAATATATAAAATTCTCGTGTCACAGATTTAGTGTTTATACTCCTCCGAAACGGCTTAACCGATTTTGATGAAATTTAATATTTATATTCAGTACGTCTGAGAATAGGTTTATAACTAATTTTTATACCCCTAAGTGTTAAGGGTGGCCCACCCCAAACATTTTTTTTTTTCATTTTTTCGACAAAATATTTTTTTTTTATGATTCGGCATTAAAAAATACATACAACCCTAATTTTTCAACCTTCTACACTAATCCCCATTTTATAATAACGATATTAGTACTTCAAAGGGGTCTCCCGTAGTCTAGTGGCTAGCGCGCTGGATTCATAAGCGGGAGATGGTGGGTTCGATTCCCACCTCCGGCAGGAATTTTCTCATCTCAAGGCTCGCTGGGAAGATTCCTCGCTGCACCCTGGATGTCGGCGCTAATGACCTAGAAGTAGATGCGCCGTAAAAAAAAAAAAAAAAAAAAAAAAAAAAAAAAAAAATTAGTACTTCAATTATAATAAATAAATTTTAATTGAAGGGGTCGGGGCAAAATAGTGCCAAGCAACATTTTTAACAATACTGTAGCTGCTATATGTTGGGTATTATGCGGAACTATCAGTTGAAATGGTGCAAGTTCTGTTTGCAAGATTAACTAGCGTACAGAGCTTGCACTCATATTTTAGTAGCATTTGCATTATAGACTGATAGTCCCACAAAATATCCAACATATAGCAGCTGCAGTTATGTTTTGTTAAAAATGTTGCTTGGCACTATTTTGCCCCGACCCCTTCAATTACAAAAAAAAAGTCCGTCACGCAGGAGCTGCATAACTAAGCACTTTCCTCAGAATTTGGGTAGTGTAGACTGCTTTCCAGAACAATTTGCTTAAAATATCCTACATAAATAAAATAAAAACGTGAATAGTTCTCATTTTGTAATGAGTAACTGATCAATTATTAATTTGCATCCAGAGTTATGTTTACACATGGTACCTACTACACTACGTAATAAATACAAAAAACCTCATATTATCGTATTTTGATCTAACGCAGGAACAGGATACAGTCACTCTAGTGGTAGAAAGCGCTCCTTGCGGCGGCTTTGTGAACCTACGTCTGCCGGCTTTTCTATTCAAATATATTACAAATTAAACCCCCGCTTTCCGAATGACCGATTCAGCTCATTTTTACAACACTTCTTTCTCATGAGTTACCCACGACGTTTACAGCGTTTCGTTACAATACAGCAGAAATTACGACCGGTATGAGTATATTAGGAATTTGGGTCCGGAGTAAACCCCCCCTTCTAATGAACCGATTTAGTTTATTTTTACAACACATATTTACCTGTAGATTATCACTACGAATACCGAGTTTCGTCGAAATATACCAAAAATCACGGCTGGTAGTGGCGAATTGGTATTGTGGGTCCGGAGTAAACCCCCCCCCCCTCCTAATGAACCGATTTAGTTTAGTTTTACAACACATATTTACCTGTGGATTACCACTACGAATACCGAGTTTCGTCGAAATATACCAAAAATCACGGCTGGTAGTGGCGAATTGGTATTGTGGGTCATGAGTAAACCCCCCCTTCTAATGAACCGATTTAGTTCATTTTTATATCTCACTTTTCACTCTATATTACCACTACGAATACCAAGTTTCGTTGAAATATAACAATTATTACGGCTGACATAGTCAAATTAGTGTTTTGGGTTCGGGGTAAACCCCCCCCCTTCCGATGAACCGACTTTGATGGTTAACGAACTCGTTCAATCGTTTGCTAATTGAATGCTATATACCAAGTTTCGTGACGAAAAAACAAAAACTCTGGCCGCTATCGTGTTAACAGACACATATATATATATATGCATATATATATATATATATATATATATATATATATATATATATATATATATATATATATATATAGATATATATAAATTTTAACGGGGGTCATTTTCGGTGTCTACTAGGTAGGATCGATAAAGATTTGAAGAAATTTTTCAAAAATTCCGTCATGAGTCCAACCTCAATAGCTACTTTCCTTCGGAGGAAAGTGCTAAAAATGTAGTTTTATTCAACATATGATTTCTTTACAAAGAGAAATATGGCTCCAGATTCTAACCTGTTCCTGAAGTTAATTCCAACATTCCAAATGACATCGTTCGGAGCAACGGAAATAGTTAAACATAATGCTGCAAATGGCCAACAATTTAATTCAACATACAGAATCAAAGGCCAAGTGAATCACGAAGTGGGACCTATGCAGCCAATGCCAAACGAACCACAACAATTTTCACAAATTTACCTTAAGGGAGGTGAGGATTCCGAAAGCGCACTCGCCAGTCGTGTGGATGCATCGTCAACAACGTCTTTGCAAATTGCAAAGTGAGAATCAATCTATTGTCATGAATCCTGATAAAGAACCTTCTGGAGAGTACATTCAATGCACCTGTTGCTGATGACGTTGCTGGAATCGTGGTTGGCGACCGAGCAGCTATGCGAGAAATCCTGATTCTAAGAAGAAGAACGACTAGATCCCATAACAGGGACGGGATTATTATTTCACTACCAAAATATTCACTAGAAACAAACGAGTGGTTTGGTTCTTATTAGATGAGTTTATATATATTTTACCCTATTATATATTTTAATTAGACGTAATGCACTTTCATTAGTCTGATTTTCAGTAATAGATAATTTCTTTTTTTAAATTTTCGAGAGTTTGCCACAACGTCCATCAGTCCAACAGTAATCATTATAGATCGAAAATGAAAAATGCGTATTTTCACATTCCATACTTTGCAATTGTATCGACGACATAAACATTTTAATTTGGTTCATTTCTGGTATCTAGAAGTGACACAAATCAGAAATATTTATTTAAATTTTAACGTCAATTATAATTAAACCAGAAAAGCCACCAAAAATCAGAAATAAGCAAAGGTAAATAACAAAAAATACTTTCACTTGACGTGTTAATTAAATTTTTATTGAATTTATTATTGATTTATTTATAAAATAATATAAAATTCACGAATCAACTTGTTACTTGTAGATATCTTGAAGGCTAGAGAAACAACCATGAGTTGCTTCAATAGAGGTCTATTGATTTTTCTCCCAGAGGAGAAGAATAATTTCATTACCATACGAACAAGGGCTAGAGGAACAGACTCTACCCCTCCCTCAGTGATCCGATGTGCTTCTCAATCAGGTCGTCTGGAATAGATGACACTTCATGAGATGTCAACCTATCAGCCGTGAGACTTGTGTCGCCCTCAACTACATTCGCATATTAATCCCATCTTAATTAATATAGAAGTTGTGTATTTTGGGATTCTGCTGTTGGTAGGATTAATAATTAGAAGAATAATTTCATTACCATACGAACAAGGGCTAGAGGAACAGACTCTACCCCTCCCTCAGTGATCCGATGTGCTTCTCAATCAGGTCGTCTGGAATAGATGACACTTCATGAGATGTCAACCTATCAGCCGTGAGACTTGTGTCGCCCTCAACTACATTCGCATATTAATCCCATCTTAATTAATATAGAAGTTGTGTATTTTGGGATTCTGCTGTTGGTAGGATTAATAATTAGAAGAATAATTTCATTACCATATGAACAAGGGCTAGAGGAACAGACTCTACCCCTCCCTCAGTGATCCGATGTGCTTCTCAATCAGGTCGTCTGGAATAGATGACACTTCATGAGATGTCAACCTATCAGCCGTGAGACTTGTGTCGCCCTCAACTACATTCGCATATTAATCCCATCTTAATTAATATAGAAGTTGTGTACTTTGGGATTCTGCTGTTGGTAGGATTAATAATTAGAAGAATAATTTCATTACCATACGAACAAGGGCTAGAGGAACTGACTCTACCCCTCCCTCAGTGATCCGATGTGCTTCTCAATCAGGTCGTCTGGAATAGATGACACTTCATGAGATGTCAACCTATCAGCCGTGAGACTTGTGTTGCCCTCAACTACATTCGCATATTAATCCCATCTTAATTAATATATAAGTTGTGTATTTTGGGATTCTGCTGTTGGTAGGATTAATAATTAGAAGAAGAATTTAATGAATAAATATTTCAAAAAGAAAAAACTGTCGTAAAGTGAAGACAATATGTACTCACCAATCACTAAATGTAGGGAAACCATTTTTAAAAATCTTTCAGTAATTTAGCTATCAACGCTATATTCATCATTCCAACCTGCAAGGAATATAAGGAGCATAGAAAGTTCATTTAAAATATGATTCCGAAGAGAAATGCAGTTTGTCCAATTTTCTTCTTTTTAAGGTAGACATATTTGTTATTGAATAAGAAAGGATTGCCCAAAAACTATTCAAGATAATTAAACTCTAATTATACCATCATAAAATTGCCAAAAATTCCTTTAAGAAAATAGCAATTTAAATCACTAAACCCATTGATAGAAGATACTGGACGTCCAATAACGCACTTCTGTTTGATGAATCAGAGGATTCTCGCTAATTGTTTCTCAGCCACCTACTGGACTACAGATTCAACTTTTGTAAAACCTTTATGTCCGCTGAAATCGATACTTTGCTAAGGAATGTGATCAAATCATGCAGCTCCTGCGTGGCTGTCTTCTTAATATTCCATGTGCTTTCTTTGTACTATATATTAGACATAAAAATAATATCTCATCGGAATGGATTCTGAACTTTGACAGGAATATTTCTTATTGGCGATTTTTCCTATATGATGATTCAAGTGATTGAGCGTTTTAGATATATCACTGTATATATTATAAGAAAATTTCAAGCGGTAGACGAAGTGAACTCTTCACAACCCTTACACTGTCTTATTGGCTCGCCCTACCTTACTTTATTAGAATTAACCCTAAGTGAAACTCGGGGTGATGAGGGAAAAGCATTAGAAATAAAATTGTTTCTCTCTACAATTTTAGTATTCTGAAAAGCATATCCGTGGAAATATGTAGCCTGCTTGTAAAGGCATCAGATATGATCCTTATTGCACCCCACGAATAAAAAAGGCCTTCAACTCCGCTAAAAGCCATTAGACTTTCTTTTTTTTTCTTTTACTTTAAAAAAAACTCGAGCAGTGTTGAGTATTCCTCTTTTTTTAGAGCGGCAGTATTTTTATGTCAGCTGTCAGATAGAAGATGAATCAGAGAGCAGATTGGACGAGCTTGCGGTGGGGCGATGTTATCAGGAAGGCTGGGGGAGAATGCCTCGCCAGTAAATGGCGGACAGATAAGACGCTCGTAAAGCAATTACAAAAATGTAGCGCCCAACGAGAGGATTCTCGGATATGGCGTTATTGTTTCACTAGATCACAGCTCCCGAGTCCCCAGTGGTTAAGGCGGTTTTACATCCGTTATACGCCATCGGGGACCCCTTGCTCGTAATTGTGTTTCTCAACTTCTTGTTGCAATTGTTTGTTGACTTCGTTGTTTTATGTCTATCCTTTTGCGCAATAGTTCAAGAGTTGAGAGAACTTCATAAATTGTCTAAAAAACCATAAATTCTGTATGGGGAAAATCGAAGTACGAATTGGACTAGAAATTATTGCCTACTTAGCTATGCATAGTTAAGCAGGCTACACACGATTCAGGCAGGCCTGTCAGTTAGACCTGAAAAGTCCGCCTGAAAGCCGGTCACCTGAACGTGTATATATTCCGACCGGCTTTCAGGCGGACTGTTCAGGTCTAACTGACAGTCCTACCTGACCGTCTGTAGCCTGCTTAAGGGACATGAAATCGACGACGTGTAATGATTATTAATATGATTTCTATTTTTATTTTATTTTATTTTATTACGGCGCATCGACAAATCTTGGCCATTAGCGCCGACATCCAGGGTGCAGCCAGGAATCTTCTCAGCGAGCCCTCAGATTGAGAAAATTCCTGCCGCCGGTGGGGATCGAACCCACCATCTCCCGCTTATGAATCTAGCGCACTAGCCACTAGACCACGGGAGACCCCTATGGTTTATATGATATCTAATTTAATTTTTTTTTTTTTTAGGCATACTTTTCTCGTTTTTCCGATTCGTAGTTTTTTTTTTTTTTTTTTTTTTTTTTTTTTTTTTTTTTTTTTTTTTTTTTTTTTTTTTTTTTTTTAGGCATACTGCTTTTCTCGTTTTTCCGATTCTTAATTTACTGTAATATTTATGTTCATTATCAGATTTTTATATAATTTGCTCAAACCTGCTCAACAACTGTTTAATCATATTTTGTCTTTATACATGTACTAGCTGTTACTTGGCGTGCCATGCTACACCTACGTTCTGCATCTAGAAAAGCAAAAATAACTTAGATACCAAATAAGTAATATTAAAATCTAATAACGCAAATCTGTAACTGTTCGGGTTCACAGTTTCAAACCCATGACCTCAGAGCTGTGAGTCCTTGACGATTTTGACCTAGCCTATTACACTTCCCGGATCCCTGCGTGCCAAGTTTGGTCGAAATCGGTCAAACGGTGTGGACTTATAAAAGGCTGAACCTACATTGGACCCGTATTTCTCCCGATCCGATTTAGTTTGACCGACAACGACCGGCGTGAGTGCCTACATTGGTCCCGACCCGATCCGATCCGATTTAGTCACAGCTCGTCAGTAATGACTTCGTAGTGACGTGAAAGTGAGTGATTAATTTAAGAAATACCACCTAATAAGCATAGAAAACATCTATTAGGTTGAATGTTGGAGGTATTCATATTTCAAAATTATTTATAAGAAAGGTAGCTAGAATGTTATAAGCATTGGGAGGTTTATAAACATCTTTTCACGTAATTTAATAAACAAGGGAAACAAAAAACAAAAATCTGAATTTACAATGTTATTCTAAATTTTATTAGCTTTCATTTAAAAAATGCATTGAAATCGGTTAAGATTTAGAGGCTCTAGACCTGTTTGAAACACAATACGTGGTTTGGCGTAATTTTGCTTCTTGCCCGAAATCGGTCTTGAAGCAAACAAGTTTAAGAATCGGTGGCCATCTAATCGGATCGGGTCGGGACCAATGTAGGCACCTCAATTGAGATGCATGTGTTTGTTTTCCTTTCGACAGTCGGTGGCTATCGGATCGGGTCCAATGTAGGTGCCCCCTAAGAAACAAACAGACAGACACACAGCTGATTGGTTTATATATAGAAAGAGTACTGAGGGAATCAATTTAGTTGCGGGTGCTCATTAATTTAAAAAATTGAACGCCCATGTACAAATCGTAGATTTTTAGGCTCACATCCTATTCTTTCCCAAAGAAAAGCCACACAAATATAAAACAGTAAAACTATTCTCGTTTATTTTGTATTTATATAGGTTATTTTAAATACATATACATACATACATATATATATACATATATATATATATATATATATATATATATATATATATATATATATATATATATATATATATATATAGATATGGCCAGATTAAGAAGGTAAAATTGGTTAGAATTTTTAATTTTCATACAAATAGCCCTTATATATTAAATGAAATGGCACTTAACACTTTTCCTTCAATACGTGAGTGATTCCCTCACCGTACACTGAGTGTTGAAACCACGGCAGTATAATCGCGCATGATCGACTGCGCTGATGTTATCTAGACTAATCCTCTTCGGACATCATCCAAGGCAGATGCACTTTCCGCAAGCCACTTATCCATGGAGCTTTTTTTTTAAGGCGACATTTTTCACGCCCCCTTTATCTCATCGAGGCCAATTTCAAGCTTCTCTGAGCTCTGATCCCGTCAAAATGAGAAGCATATCTTTTATTAACTATCAAAACAATATAATCCGTTTATAGGGCCCTTCAGGGGGAACTTTTTTTCGGCTCTTTTTAAAGCGTTTAACGAAGTATTTCTAATCTAGATATAATTATAGAGGTATCTCACCAATTCTTAATCTATATTCATCAAAAATTACCAAAAGGGAGATCTCGTTCAAATGTCCCTCTTTCACTATATGTATATATTGTTTTCGATTTTTTAGGCTACATAGTGCGAAAAAGGCACGAAACATGTCGGGCGCAAATAAAAAATAACGTAGATAAAAAACCAAAAGTTACTCCTTCCTCGTATATTTTTTTTTTTTTTTTTTTTTTTTTTTTTTTTTTTTTTTTCAGAAACACTAAATGACATATGTTGGACGCCAGTAAAATATGCCAGGAACCCTTTTTTTTTCTAGAAATATAAAAACATAAAATATTAAAATCATTTATTTCATGTGTCTTTTCAGCTTCTTAAGAGATATATTTTATTTTTCATTTTTAACGGGATTTGATCCAATATCTAAACATGGAACTGTTTTAATTGAATACTATATAAAATGCATCTTCAGGACTCATACAACAATATATATATACATATATATATATATATATATATATATATATATATATATATACATATATATATATATATATATATATACATATATATATATATATATATATATATATATACATATATATATATATATATATATGTATATATATATGTATATATATATATATATATATATATATATATATATATATATATATATACAAATAAATAATACTTTATTATTATTTAATGTAAAACACATTTAAACCAGTGGTTTGCAAAAATAATAATAGGTGAAATTACGTATTTATTACCAATATTTTTCTTTTATGTTGAGGCATAATTTCAATTACCAACAAATCACATTAAAAGCTTCTAAATTATTTATTTTGATTATATTCGTTCTCTTCCTAAGGGATGTTCTCGGTTTAGGAAGCTCTTGCAGGACGGATATGGAGGAAGATGGAAGTCATTTTGGAATTATGGACTCTAGAAAAACAATATAATTACCATACAGTTGAAACAAATTTTATTACATGAAATATCACTCTATAATTAATATTAAAGAAAAAAACAACAACATTATTTTATTTAAATTTTAACATTCATTTATTCCTAGCTCTTATTAACCCTACTACAGCAAGAAGTAATAAAAACATGTTTGCCTTTAACTTATCGTGTATGACTGGAAAATTTGCAATTAAAAAAACAACATCCAACCTACAACTAAAACAAACAGACAAGCAAAAAGAACGTTAACGACACTTTTCATGGTGCACCTAATGAAATTTTCTAGTTGGCACTTCCGGGTAGCGTCATCTGGTCGGCATCATAAGCGAGTTTCCTCTCTATGGAGGGAAAGAGGGAACGCGCGCATAAAAAAAAAAAACCAAAAAAACATATTCTATACAATTTTACATTAGTCCTTACAACAAGATCTAAAATTCTACTTCAAGAACATAGTTTTTGCTATGTGAAACTACAATCCTTCAAGTCTTGGCAATATTCGCTTCCACATCAAGGTGAAGAAATTATCAGCGGTTTAATCTTCACTGGCTAATAGCTAACAAGTGGAAAATAGGAGGGAGCGGGTGAAAAAATGTATTATAATTAAAAGGAGGGTGAAAAAAAAAGTAGAATAAAGCTCAAAAATGCGGAGAAAACTGAATTAAGAATCGGCGATGCGCACTAAGCTGCGAATAGGATGGTCAGGTTAGGAGGGTTTTTTTTTTTTTTTTTTGCCTGGCCATCCTTTGCTCACACCCTTAGGGTTGTAGGAGATTTAAATAATCCCAGATTTATCACCCCTTTCGTGGAAGGGTTCAAAACGAAAATTAATTTCACCTCTAATTTGTTTTTGGAACATAATCCTATTTTGTCTCGCTGAATGCCGTCTATTCCTTTCCGAAGGTCTGTTCGTTTTGACATATTCGCTATCTTCTCGCTGTTCTTCTCTTAGTCCGTTTCCTTCCGCTTAATTCGGACAATTCATCTTCTCTTTAATTAAAAAGATTAAGATTTCAGAAGATGAATGAGAAGAGAGGCAGTAAATTTGGTTCAGCCAGCCGTATATTTAGCTAACATGTAAGGAAGTCACTTTATTCTTAGAGGTTAATTGCTTTGATGAATAATGGACGATGAGATAATGAAATGAAATTGTCAGCATATAATATTGTTTCAAGAACGAATTTTAAGTCATTTAGGGAATTATTTTGTATTTTAATTTTTGTGCATCGACGGCGATAGTCATTAGCTCCTCAGGTAATTCTTTTTTTACGGTGCTTCTGCATTTTCAAGGCCACTAGCGCCGACTATGTACAGGCTACCTCCCTTCGATGACATCCATGGTGCAACAGGAAATTCCTTCAACGGCCCTGGTATGAAGAAACACAAATTGCTCCAGGCAAACCCCATCTCCCGCATGAGAATCCAACGCTCTTGAAAATAATTTCTGATATTTAGTTTAATTGTATTTGTCAAGTCTTGGTGTGTTTTACAAGTTTCAGAAAATTAAACAATCTTCAGAGTATTTCAATAACGCGTTATTCGAGCAATGGAAGTTACTATCAATGTAGAGTATCCCACTGTCCTTTCAATACATGGGCGTATATAAGAGGGGGCTGCAGCCCCCCCCCCCCAAATTTTGATTTGATAGTAAAAATGGGTCATAAAACCCTTAAAAATAAAATAAATAAGCTCGCTTAGTTCATAGAAAATATTTTATTTTACGTACAATAGCGTTTTAGTTGCCTAAAACTATTCCAAGTTCTAAATTTTTTTTGTATTCCATTCGCCGGAAATGGCACCAGCCCCCCTCCCCGAAATTATTTCCTATATACGCCCATGTTTCAATATCAACTTTCCTAAATCACAAGATATATGTACTTGCAAAGTAAGATACCTCACTGTCAGTTACATATGAACAACTTCCGGTCTCAACCACGATACCATTTATTTGTTTCTCACAAAGCAACGCTTTCAGAGAAACAAGGCCATCATCAGTGCTGCATTAGAGGTAGTTGGCACGAGAACTTAGTCTATATCCAAAATATAATACTTAGTCTTTGTATCAACCACCTTCTGTGGTGCTTGTGGCGCACTGATGATGGGGCTGTAACTCGTGATAGCGTCATTTGAGAAGCAAATAAAAATAATTGCGACGGAGACGAGAAGTTTAAAGTAAACATTTAGCATCACCAACATCCGGCCAAATCAATATCAACATATCTCACTGTGATATCAGCATAATTTTATGCTAAAATACCGTACGTAACATTAGATGAGGCTGTAGGTTCGCAAACTGTATATTGGATGAGCGAATTTAAAGTATGTTTAAAAATGTTTCTGAAAGTGCTAAAATGTTTCAAAAATACATTCATGTGCGCAACTTAAAAAGAACTAGACGCCCTAAAGAGATCCGAAGAAACCACTAGATAATGTGAAGGGCCGATTACACAATCCTTTTGTAGTTGAATGTGGAGGTTGATTGAGCGGGCTTCGAGGATTATGCTAACAGATTCCTGAGGAGCCCCTTCCGTCCTAACGCTTTTGAATACGTTGCCTGATTCAGTGGGTCCACCGTACTTCCGTAAGGCCTCGTCTAATACTCAAAGCCGGCATCTTCAAAGGAATAAATATGTAAAGGAAGGGATGCTAGTAAAAAGACGCCGATGGAAATCAAACAGAACATTTCGCCCAAGGGATCGTTCCCACTCCAATCCTATCTTTCCATGGGATTCACTCAAGGAGGAAATCATAGATGTACTTCTTGAAAAGTATTTTTACACAATATCATATAATTTCGACTGAGAAAATCAAATAATGAATCAGATCTTATCATCAAGATATTTTTTTATAAAGGAGAGAAATGCAGTTGGCAACCTTGCAGAGACGGCACAAATAGACAAAACATTGACAGACAGGACATTGCATACCAAGACGTAAATTTTGACAAAACAATGTGGGACAAAACATGGTATGTACGTTCCCCCTTCGTTTCCACTTTCTGGCGCGCGCACACCTGTTGGTACAAAACTAAGTGAAATCAAAAGCACAATAATGCCTTCAGAATGATAATGGCTACATTATCCTCACATCAAATCCGAAATAACCCTGTTCGCCGCCTGAAGGAAAACTGGGCTAGAGACCAGCTCAACTAATAGTCCTTCATCCACATTTTAATCACACTGCCTTGTGGCTCTTGCAACCGTGCATCTTCCCGCCTCACGAGCTTCAATACGCATCTATATCCAACATTAATGAATTTTTACATCGTAAATTGTAAATAAAGATTTTTTTTTCTGTTTTATTTATTTACTAGCCGTTACCCGGCATGCTATGCTACACCTACTTTCTGCATCCAGAAAAGCAAAAATAAATTAGATGACACTCCCCGTATCATGACCTACTTGTGTGCCAAGTTGGGGCAAAATCTGACAAACGGTGTGGATTTGTATAAGGAACAAACATACCTACAGAAAGCTGGTAGCCGTTTTTGACCTAGCCTATGACACTCATCGCATCAAACTTACCTGTGTGCCACGTTTGTTCAAAATCGATCTAACTGTTTGGCTTTGTATAAGGAACAAACAAACAGACAGACAGCTGGTAGACGTTTTTGACCTAGCCCTTAAGACTTCCCGGATCAAGACCTACCAGTGTTACAAGTTTGTTAAAAATCGGTCAAACGGTGTGGATTTTTATAAGGGTGAAACAGACAGATAAAAAGACAGACACGTGAGGTTTATGTATATAGATTTCTTTGCTTAAAGCTGTGAACTACTTGGAGGGCCAACGGTTGCCCTATTGCTAGTTACAGATTCCGTACGGCACAACCCTCCTTAAGTCCGGGCCTAGTCCCCCAGACACTGCTGGAATTAGCTGAGTGATTGCCAAGTGGTCCTGTGGATAAACTGATGCTCACCGTGTGACCTGAATTTACAAGCAACTTGAGGATTATCTGCACCTTCAAGGATTAGGACGGCTTGAGGTGTGTATTGATTTGTTGAAACTTACCACGTCTGTTTTCATTGAGCATTTTCACTTCGGATCTTCTGCAAAAATATTTCATGGAAAATTATAACGAGAAAATAGAAGTAATTTTTCCTCGAAACTACGTAATTTCCACAGTTGCTGTCAGACGAGTGACTCCTAAGAGCCACTCCAATCCTATCATTCCATAGGATTCACTCAAGGAGGAAATCATAGATGTACTTCTTGAAAAGTGTTTTTACACAATATCATATAATTTCGACTGAGAAAATCAAATAATGAATCAGATCTTATCATCAAGATATTTTTTTATAAAGGAGAGAAATGCAGTTGGCAACCTTGCAAAGACGGCACAAATAGACAAAAAATTGACAAAGAAGACATTGCATACCAAGACGTACATGTGGCACGGAATGTTTAAAAAAATAAAAAAATGGATTAAATGTAGGTAGAGCTGCAATCCGGAAACCTCTATTAAGGATAACACTGGCGAATAAGGACGGAAGCCAACATATAGAAAACAGATTCCATTTTAGCGCGGTTCCTACCTCCCTCCATAGGGAAGAAACCCGCTTATGAGGTTGACCTCATGACGCAATCCGGAAGTGCCGACTAGAAAATTTTACGTTTCAGAACTCATATATATATATTTGTCTCTTTGCTCACTCACAGGCTCAAAAAAGGTCCGATTTTGATGGAATTTGGTACAAAAATCTTTCGTCGAATTTGAAATGTCAAGTTCGTTTACCAGCAAAATCCGTTTACCGGAACATGGTCTTGGAGCGAAATGCGCGAAAAAAAAATCGTAAAGCTTAAGTTTTCGAGTTCATATACTTGCAGGTAGGTACTCGTTTTATAGGCTCCTTGTTTGAAATTCATCTAAGCTAAGACATTTAAATTTTTGTTACATTTGGAGTTGAAGAAGTATTTGAAAAATATATTTTATTAATAGTCATGAAAAGTTTTCGGATGTTTAGTTTGTAAAATATCTCGAAGGTGGTTGGGAAAACGTGGTAAGTGGAAGGTGACCATTCGAATGCTTTTTCATGATACTGTAGTTTACTGTTGTGGCATCTTAAATCTTCCTTCACTTCGAGTTTTTATTTTATATTTTTGACGAAATATCAAAACCGGCCAATAACTGCTCTATTCCTTTTCTAATGGCACTAGGGAATATGAACAGAACAGCGCTACGATGACGATGAGGCAGTTACTGCGTGTCGGACATTTTTTTTTTTGTTGTCTTTAAGGCAGGTCAACCTTTGAAGTCATTAACGGCAGATTCAAACGGTTTCATTGAATCTCAAAGGAAGAGAAATTGATAGATTAGAAACAGCTGTTTTACATACCCAGTCAACTACAGTCCTTGTTCACGATTGTTTCCTAACAATTTAACAATTGACAATGTTGATAATACAAACAAACATAAAATTTCAGAAGAAAATAAAAATAATGAAAGAAATACCCAATATATTCATTTCTCACACTGACTACTGCAAAACAATTAGTCCTGTAGAATGCCAAGAGAGAATGAAATAAGTTTTTTTTTTTTGTTTTTTTTCTACAATGACATTTAGACTATTAGTGCAGGAAAACTATAGATATCTTATTCTAGGCCATAAGCTACACTATGGAGTTCGTGTAGTCAGTAATACAATCAGGCTGCCTGATTTTTCCCTTTGAAGGTTCCCAATAATGGCTGGGTGGGCCTAGAGATAGTCTAGGACCCCGACTCCAACGACCCTAGAAGATAAAAATTTTAATTTCTGTAGTGGTTTTTAACTCGGGTGTTCCAGAACATGAGCCTTGTGCTCTACTACTGAGCCAAACTCGCACCCACTGACATAAATTCTGTTGAAAATTCCATCTTCCTTAACCCAGATTCTCCTGCTTTTAGTGGAGTTCCTCCCTCCCTTCATAGGGAGGAACCCCTCTTATAGGGTTGACCTCATTGACACAATCCAGAAGTGTTGACACGAAAATTTCATGTTTCAGATCCCATATATCAATAATATAATGGTGGTTCAAATTTATACATACATATATATATATATATATATATATATATATATATATATATATATACAGTTTGATCATCAACCAATTGATTTGGAGCTTTTATTAGGATTTTTACAAATGAGTTGCTGCTCATTATAAGTTCTGGCTATATGCTGAGATATATTTACGAAGGACGATTATGAATCTCCAACAACTAGCCCTTTCACTATCACTTCTATCAATATAAAACAATCACATAGCAATCTTTATCAAATTACTCCAGCTGATTAGAGAGGTAATACCATGTTTGATGAGGCTGATCAAACATGGTATTACCTCTCTAATCAGCTGGAGTAATTTGATAAAGATTGCTATGTGATTGTTTTATATTGATAGAAGTGATAGTGAAAGGGCTAGTTGTTGGAGATTCATAATCGTCCTTCGTAAATATATCTCAGCATATAGCCAGAACTTATAATGAGCAGCAACTCATTTGTAAAAATCCTAATATATATATATATATATATATATATATATATATATATATGTCTGTTCGCTCTCTAGCTGGCTAAAAAATGGTCCGATTTTCTCTACATAAAATCTTAATACTTTTTAACCAGAAATTTAGGCTTGTATTTACTTTATTGTGTGTTTGTTAGATCCTGTTGTAAAAGGTTATGTTCTATAAGAGTTTGATTATTGTGCCATTGTGGTGGCTGTTGTCTCCAAGAAGTTCTGACATTTGAATTGCACCATCACGCTTCTATCTTAAATGGCAGTCAGTCAGTATAGGCTTGATGGCAATTCTAAGTTACATGTTCAGCAAGTAGGTTAATCCTCGTAAGTCATATTCAAAGTCATATAGTTGAAATAAAAAAGACATGAAACAGATAATATAAAGTTAAAAAGATTAATGGACACAGAAAAACTGTTAATACCAACTTTTAATTTTATAGATATAAAAATATAAATTATTACAATTTTCAAAATAAGCTCACATGATATCAAATTTTGCTTATTTCATAAACCTTTACAAAATTAAAATAGAGTATACATATGGACGGTATCAAAGATACAAGTATTAAATGGAAATAATCAATAAATAGTTGGCACAAATAAAATGATACTTGAATGTTAGCGGAAACATAAATCTGAGCGGCAATCTTAAAGCTATATTTATTAAAAATCAAGTATACACTCAAATATAATTGATATATATGGCAAGCAAATCATAACTAAGTATAATAACCATTTATGCAAGGAAAGAAATCATACATATAAAAAAAAAATCTTAAAAATACAGAAGGGTAATTGTCGCATGGTGCAGTAGGTGGGAATAGGAAAAATGACCTATTTCTACATGGTATAATATAGTCTACAAGGTCATATTAATACTAAATTGCTTGTAATCTTAAAGCTACTTGCTTGTACATTGATTCGAAGCTTAATAAATGCCCTCATTTTTTCCATTAGTCAACATTCAACTTTTAACATAACATTAACAATTTTATAAAACAGTTATCTATTCTCTGATATATTTCTGAAATATAGAAGTATCTTAAATCAATATTCCCTAGCACCTTTATCTTCCTTATAATGTAATATATCTAGCATTAATAATACTAATATTATGTTGTATTTGTACCATTCAATAACTAATTTATTTCATTTTTTTTACTTTTGTTGGTATTTATGTGTGAGCATACAAAAATCCCACTATATTTTATAATATTAAGGTCATAAATTTAAATCGATATATTACACAAATTGTCCCTACACCTTTAATTACAAATTTTTTTTTTCTATTCAGTCTTCTATTATTAAGTCAAATGTTAACCCTTAGCGGTCTCACTCTTTATTTCTTGAACTGTTCATATAGTCCTATGCCGAGCAGGGGTTGGCATAAACAACCCTTGCTATTTGTCTGTGTTCTTCTGTTTACCTCAAGCCCTAGAGGTCTGCTTAGTATTCTACGGAATTGCCCATTTTGTTTTAATTGCCATAAATATGAGAAAAATACGTATTTTAATTTTAATACTCTAGTTAATATCTCCACAATAAAAAAGCAACAGAATAGGAAATCTGAGGACAAAACTACAGCCAAAACGGATACGGTAACTAGCACAAACAACTAGACATCACTTCTAGAATCTGTGATTCACACAGCGCCTATCACTTTTCAAGACGATTTCTTCCTCTTCGGAATTAAAATTAACAGCTGATTGTCTAGAATATCACGCCGAGAAGAAAAAATAATATACCAAGAAGCCCATGGCAAAGGACAGAAATCCGATGCCGGTGGTGGACCAGCATAGGACCTCTAGGGTTAAATATGCATGCCGGTCCTAGCTCGGGAGAGGACCAGTAGGACAGGCTGTGGATAAATAGACCAAACTAAATTCACAACTTGTTTATGCCAGGCCCAGGTCGGCAAAGAAGTGCGAAGGGTTAATGTGCATCCTAAATGACAACGATGGCACATGTACATGTTCGTACAATGACTCTTATTAAAATTATTTAATAGTTTATTTTAAACATGGGGAAGGTCATTTATTTAAAGCACATTAATTGCTTACTAATATCCATTATTAGGTGCTTTATATATTGCACGTCATAAGACACCTCTTCACATACATATCAGTTCAGCCTTAACCAGAATAATAAAATAAATATGGCCATTATCAATCAAATTCGATACAGTTTGCAATGTATTTCCTGATTAGCATATTAAACTGTGATAACTAGGACCTATTATTTCAAATTAGACAGCCAAATTATAATTCTGTCTAACATTAATTACTGGTTTTACGGTAGGTTAAATTCTTTGAAGCATAGTTTTTAACATCTCAAGGAAAAATCGTGGTCGATTCCCTGTCAAGCATATTTTTCTAAATTAGAGGGGTAAACATTAAATCAACAAATAATTTGTTCAATGTTTAAATATCAAGGCTGGATTAATTTATATTAGCTTGTTTAAAATTAAAAATATCAACATTAATTATATAACACTAATTATTTGCAGAGGAGCCTCAACAATCATTTTTGTTATTTATTAAACCACTGTAAAATACACAGGTCAGTATCAGTGACTTAATTTTCAAATCATTATTTTTTAGAAAAATTAATTAATAAACAATAAATAAAATATTTTTGTTTATTTAATGTAATTTATGTATTAGCTTTCCATTTAATTGATCACTAACATATATAATTCAACAAAAGTAAAGTCATTTATATTTGAATAACTCCTCAAAAAATGGCGCTAAATAAAAGTTTTCTTTATTTCTATTTGAATTGAGAATTTTAAACCACCACCCGATGACAGCCAAAGTAAATGTTTAAATATATTTCAGCTTCATGGCACGATAAATTGTAATGACTAATAAAGAAAAATATAATAATAGAAAACACATTAATACAATTTAATAATTGATTAGATATTATATTTGTATGAGATAAATATTTAATTATTTTAAATTTAGTAGAATCCTCTAGGTTTGTAAGCTCACAGGCATCACTAACATTTTATATTAACAAATTAACAGTTCAGTAAAAAATCAAAGAAATATCCTCTACAAATAGTTTTTTTTATATTTATTATTGTTGATGTAATTGTTTTGTTATATCATAAATTATAAAAATGGCTCACATTAAATGCCAACAAAAGCATTAAGACTTTCAGTTTTAATAAAAAAATAAAATAAATCTTATAATCCACTAGGATCCAATAATAAATAATTATCTAATAAAACATATTATGATAATATAATTGTAAGAAAATACAAAAAAAGAAAAAAAAAAAAAAGAAAAAGGAAATGAAGAATTAAATTTGTACATAAAGAGTAACTATGGAACTATATAAAGGTAAACAGTTTACAAGCTCGTCATTGCAGGAGGTCGTGCGTACGCTTTAGGTATGAATCCATATTTTCTTGTTTTTGGAGCATAAGCCCATAGCCATCCGTCAACTGTTTGGTTGTTAAGGTCAGCATAAATCCAATCCCCTCTTCTGACGGATAAGTCATCAGGTGCTTGTGACTGAAAATAGCAAATTTAAACGCTATGATATCAGGCTATAACTGAAAATGGTGACTTATAGATTAAATTAGCTCTCTGAAAAGTATAAAATACATTAAAAATGAAATGGGCAACCACTTTGGGCTCAGGTATTTTTTGTTTCAATCAATTAGTAAACATAATATGAAAATTGGACTTGGAGATTGTTGACTGCGGAGATTTTAAAGATTCAGTCTTAATAACTAAATGAAACTATATTTTCTAATAAACACTTAGTTTGTATTTGTGCCAGCCTTTAACTCTTAAACTACAATCAAAAGCATATACTGATGCAGTGATGTGTTCCTCCAGTGTTAATGTCAACATGTACTGACATCCCTCACACTGCTTGCCGCTGCTAACATCGGCATATATCAGTGGGCAGGTTCTCCCTCTATTTGCGAATATCCATTATTTTCGGCACATCCTTGTCTCAATTCATTGGTTGCTTTCTTAACCAAAGCTTATTGTTAAACTCTACAGATGCCGTGTGGATTTTCTTCTGGAGCTTTTCTTGAGGAATTTTGGAATTCTTTGTATTCGTGCCGTTAAGGTACTGTTACACAGTTTTACTACCTACCCTGGCTGATTCCTTGCTATTTAATTCTTGTGTTTACAATTAGTGTGGAACAACCCTATTTAGTAGCCTTTGTTTAGTTTCTTTAAATTAAGGTTAGTAATTATTTCAAAGTAGTAATTCATTCAAATTGTGTAGTTATTTTTAGTTGTTTAGGATTAAATTAGTTAGTAGTCAGGTCAATTTTATTTCGGCCGATTATATTATTTAGTGACCGTTACATTTAAATTTACATAATGGAGAAAAAATGGTTTACATCTGAGGAAGCTGGAGAATTTATCACTACGGCCGAGAAACAAAATTTGACATCATTGCCAAGCCAGACTTATTGTTAGTGTAAAGACCTGTTTTGGAAATTATTAAACAAAATTATCATCATTATTTTTTATTTTATTATCAAAACATCATTTCTTGACGGGATTAAAAAAAAAAAGTTTTAATTTTGCCAGAGTTGGAATCAAAAAGTAAGATGAAAACTGAATAGATAAAATACACCAGTAGTTATTATAAGGCAAGGTCGAATAGTGGAATGTGAGTAAAAAGTATTCAGTTCTGGCTGCTATTCAGTATTCAGACGACCAGCTCTTCCAAGTTGCACCGTGAGACACAGAAAACTCTGAACATGCTAAATTAAAATAATAACAGCAGCCAATGGAAGATTTAAATTTTTCTAACACAACCTTCGGGAGGAATTACAACTATTGAACCATAAAATAAAATAACAAACGTCAAAACATAAGTTGACATTATAATGCAATAAAAAAAAAAAAGGTTAATAAAAGAGTTTGAAGAGAAGATTTTATGAATACACAAAAAAATCATACCTTGTAATCATAAAGCATAACTAATTCTGTTCCATGGTACCTCAGATCATCATTTGTATTAGGAGTCATCTGATGAGTTGCAGCTTGACCTCTTCCTGTGTTGCTGTTGCTCATATTGCTTTGATTGTTATTCATCTGGTTAATATGACCTAAAAATATCAAACATTTTATCATGAAAAATAGAATCAGATAACATTTTTACAAAATAATAAAAAATATTTTAATACATACCCTGAATAACATCAGCAGGATAAACAAAGCCAGAGGGGACAAATCCTTCCTGGCCATCTGACCTTATAACCCAAAACCAATCTGGATCTTCTCGGTTCAACACCGTCACAAATTCACCTCTTTCGACACTTACATCATTTTCATCCCGAGCTATGAATGTGTACAGGACAATAAATCTTCCAGAGGGATCCTGAAATAATTGAATATTTTTTTAAAATATAAGTTTGAATCCTACGAATAGACTGGACAGTTTTTTAGTCAAGTAAATGAAATCTACCTTAAAGAAAGGATGAATCTCAGGTTGGGATGATGAGGCACTGTGTAAAGAAGCTTGAGAACTTGTGATGTTTTGAGTTTGCTGATTGACAGCAGTACTAATTTTCTTACCATAGCTCTCACAATCAGAAGTTTCATTTCCACCTAAAGAAAATGCACAAATTGAGAATTTAAATCAGTAATCAAAACTGAATAAAATTAAATAGGCAGCTAAAGCTCTTTTCTACAAACAAAACATTGACATGCTTGTACGATGCGACACACAACAACACAATGGGTAATGTGATTGAAATGAAGTAACTCTTAAGAAGCACAAATCCCCAAGTTTAAGAATTTCCTCAATTCCAGACAAAATTACAAATGATTGACTCGTGAGGGAATTGCTTGATGGTTTGAGAATTTTTCAGAAAAGTTTTAAGCTATTATTTGATATAGATGAAATATAGATGATTCCCCTATTTTTAAGCAATTGCTTGAATTTTGTCCAGATCAAAAAGTAACTCAAAGAGGTCTTTCCCCACTCCGCCCCTCTGAGTTGATTATTGTATAGTGCTCAGAACATATCAGGCCGCGGCGATAATGGCCTAGATTTCGATGCGCCGTAAAAAAGAAAAAAAAAACATATCGGCCTTCTTTATAAACCTCTTACTCCATTAAATCTGTTTGCACTTAAAAAAAAAAAAAAAAATGGAAAGTGAAGATGACAAAGATGAAAAATGGAAGAAGACTATACAAACACAACAACTCTTTGCTATTATTAATTTCATGTTCATGGTACAATTTACTAGATCAGACAGTCATTAACTCAGCAATGTTAGCTATCGTTCATAATCTGAGAAAATGAAGTGTGCTTCAAGCAGACTTGATTTTTATTAAGCAATTGATCAAGAATGTTGCTGTAACTGTTATTTGTTTGCTGCGTTTTTTAAGAATTCGCTTCTGTAAGAAAAATCGAGAACAGGCAGACAAATTACTTTTTGTTTGATTCACCTGAAAATGAGAAAATTGCTGTAAAAAATTCTTCTCAAAGACTACTTCATTTCACTCAATATCAACAACAAAATAATAAATACTCAACACAAAGTACAAAAACAAAATGTGCAAAACACTTAGACAAACACAGAGGCAACAAGCAAACACAATAATATTGAAAACTGCAACAAACCCGTACCTCTGTCTTTGAATAAATAAGACTTTCCAATAAATATGTTCTTCATCAGTCACAAATCCAATTCCTGGGAAAGTTTTGTTGCTTATTACAAATGCATCACACTCATTGTCAGAGTAGAATAATTGATCAAAGAAAAATTGTTGGAGCTAAAGAAAACGTACCAGCTCTTGCTTCAGGCGGAGGATCATTTTCACTATCATTTAGAGTCCTCGGTAGTTTTTTCTTGACATTATTCATAGCAAGTTCGCCCAATTGTGAATTATATGGGGTACAATAAGAATGAGGAATGAAGCCCTCCTGCCTACTGTCTGCTGCTATTACGTACACCCAATCATTTTCTCGATACAAGATATTGACAACCTATCAAACATCAAAAACATTTAAAATAAAAGAGAAGAATAAATGACGCAGCATCAAGGCTAGATGATCTTTTATCAATGAGAATTTGTTAAAGACAATGACATTTATAAACACAAAATAAAGTAAGTATTTACCTGCCCTCTTTTCACCTCTAATTCATCATCAACGCAAGGAGTGAAATCATGTAGAACAACCATCTTGCTATCAGGCGACAATCCATTTTCCTTTTCTATACCAACTCTAACAAGAGTTTCGATAGAGGCACTCCCTGTAATTCTTCCCATTCCTGGAGCTCGAACTACATCTTTCTCCAGATCACTAGTCGAACCAGCTATTAAAATATATAATAAATGGCGATTAAAACAATTGTTAAATCATTATGTACTACAGTCTTTATAATTAGGAATATCTACAATTCGAAGGGCAAACAAATTAAATTCACTTAAAATATCTAAAAATAAGAATGCAATAATTAATAAAAATAGAGACAGGTGTATATATAAAAATTCCACAAGTTACTTCCACACTTACCTTTCTTTTTCTTTCCCCGGCGTATTCGGACAGGACATAAAAAGGCCATTCTATACAGATACTGTTACCTATTAATAAAAACCACAAATAAGGCCATTACCCCTGAACTCATACGATATGGTCAAAATCGTTGGAATTCCAATCTAGCCCAAACCTGCCTCAGGCTCAAACTAACATTTTTGTTACATTTCAATACGAGAAAATAAATTATTTAAAATAAATTGTACCAATTTAAGAATTAAAGACTGCTTATAAAAAGTCAAGCAGCAAATTATTACAAACTTAACATTAAAATGTAATTTTATATTTCAATGTTTTTTTTTTCATTCAATCAAATGTCATTGCAGATATCATTGGCCAAGGATGACCTAGGAAAGGAGGTTAAAAAACTGTTATCCCTTCCCACGTGTGGTTTGTTTACTCTTGTTGTAAACATGGGAAACAAACGTAAAATTAAGGATGACGAATATGAATATGACCCTCTTCCAAAACACTTAGCTGCTCCTGGTCACATTAGAAATCAAGAAAAACGTTTGATAATTATTTTAGAGAAAGCTCAACTGGAAACTGTCAAAGTAAGTTGTGATCTTGAACATTCATATCAAAAGAACTAAAATTGTCTTATTTTTTCATCATTATATATTTATTTTACAACCTTAAATAAACATTAACTGTTCTTAAATTAGAGCCATAATAAACCAATATTTTTCTAATTTTGAATTTTTGGAAGTAGGTAATGCTACAGAGAAAGGACACCAAGTCCTAAAGAAACGCAACTTTGATATGAAAATTGTGATCATTATCAATGTTATTTAACTTTTAATATTGCCAATGTAAAAGTAGAGCACTTATAACTTGTCAATCTTCATTTGTTTATTGTGACAGAGCAACCGTAATTAGCAATTTGTCCGGGCAAATTTATGGCATTTCTTCTTATGAGTGAAAAACCTTTGGCCATGATAGGTGTTATTGTAACCAATATAATCCATAAAAAGCAGGGTTTGTTAAAAAACGAACATAGGTGTGCCAATAATCGAAGAAATGTAAAATGAAAGTAGTCTAGAAGAATTATCTCTTCTTCTCTGAATCAAGTTCCTTGTATTGTTTCATTTTTAAATTATACATTATTATTTAAATTAATATCTGCTTTGGAATGTGGATGTTATTTGTATAACAAACAACCAAAAATTAAAACAATTTTCCATTGTTTTGAAATTTTTAAATAGATTTTTTTTGTTGGGCTTAAGGCGTGTAACCTTTGAGGTCATGAACACCAGATTTGTTAATCTTTGATTCATAATTTTAAACGTATACCTATTAGAAATATTTTCAATTATTACATGTTATGCTGATTTGTTAGAACAAGCTTTTGGAGATTTTTCTGCTACAAACATATTCAGTATTCTTGCATTTCAAATATCATTAAAGACTAATTCGTATTAATATGTATGTTCAACTTTAATTTTATTGGAAGTTTGATCAATTGTTTGTAGAAAGAATTCCTGATCCGATATTTTTCTTTCAAAGAAAGAGAAAACTTCCTTCGAATTTTCATTACAGGTCCGAATAATAATTAAGAGAACTTTCTTTTCTGCATCCTCTTTGTACACATTTTTAGTATACACCTTTATTAGATTTCTGTATTTTAATTACTTTTCTGGTCTTGTTTATTGCAGACAGGTCATTCATTTGAATTACTGAACGCTGATGATCATGCAAATATATTGAAAAAGAATAATCGGAATGCTGGAGCCTGCAGACCTGATATCGTTCACCAATGCTTACTTATGTTATTAGACAGCCCTTTAAATAGGGCAGGTTTACTTCAGGTAATACTTTGTTTTATTAGAATTAGGATATAGAAAAAAAATTGTTTTAAAAGTCTATAATAAATGTCAGGGTAAAAAAATAAGGTTGCAGGGACCTTAAAAAAGTCTTACTTTCAGGAACTACACCATCTTAGTGTGCTTCCGTATAATTCTTTCCCCTGGTATGATTTAAAGGGTTAGAAAAGATACTAATTATATTTTGCCTTCTAGGGTCTCGCGTGGTCTAGTGGCTAACGCCTTAGATTCTCATGCGGAAGATGGTGGGCTCGAGTCCCCCCAAAAAAAAAAATAATAATAATAATAAATTGGCTTCTAAGAAACGAAGCCAATTACAGTTGTTCGCAAAAATGGTTGAACATATCGCTTGGAATTTCATTCTCTACATCTAAATGCCTATACAAAAAAATGTTGGAAGCTTAGTAAAACAAAACCATTTTAAATTTCCTCTTATTAGTAGATTGTGGTCGGTGTATAAAAATTAAGACCACAAATGACTCTGGCAGCCATCGATAGTCCATTTATTATTGAAACTAGTCGTTTTTGTGTGTTAGGAATGTAGTGGTTCCATTTTAAATTGTATAAGTAAAATCGGATTTATTTAGGAACATTTTTTTCTAGAATTATTCGTCCATTTAGTGCAATGTATAATTTGGTGCATTTCTCCGTTTTGTAAATACTGTGGTTGTGTGATGATTTTTCTAAGTTGAACTTAAGTCTTTCTTTTTGTCCATCCATTAATTCTATAAGAAGTAGAGTTTTGCCTGGTTATATTTCAATTAGGCTTTTTCCAACTACTGTAAGTAAAATGTTTCCAAATAATTAGTAGTGTTATAGAGATTAAATCATTTTTTTTATCTGATCTAATACGTATGGGTAAAAAAGTCTGAATAAACTTACTTTTATGTGTAAAACTGATCTTTCATTTGCTTATATCTATGATGTTTTGTAAAAAGTATGAAATTTTAATTTCTTTATCAAATTAATTGATCTTATCAACTATATTTTATTTTTATTTTTTAGGTTTATGTGAGAACTGAATCCAATGTTCTTATAGAAATAAATCCTCAAACGAGGATTCCTCGGACCTTCAAACGATTTGCTGGATTGATGGGTTGGTACATTATATTTTAATGGATTTTTTTCTTGTTAAGATCTGTTAAAAAGGCATGTGTCTTGTCTTTTCGTGGTTGTAATTGTTTAAAGAGAACTTCTTTAATTTTGTGACTATTAAATATCCCTCTTTTCATTTTTTTTTATTTTAATTACATGTGAATTTCAAATAAATATTTTACTTTCATGTTGATTTTTTATGAAAGTATTTGTTCCTGGAGTGTTTCGCCTTTATCAAATGAGAGGTTGAGAATGCAAGATTTTTTTGATTTGTAGTTAACCATAAATCAAGACCTTGGAAGAGAAAGGGCATATCACGAAATCCAGATGTTGGGAAATTGAAGTCAAACCTAAGCTCTGGAAGTGCTTCAGGATAGAAAAGGCGAATGTTTAGAATGTTATGAAATTGACATTGAATTTTTCATAGTTGATGCTGCTATTCACTTTAACTTGAAACTGTGAGACAACGAAAGGCAACCAGAGAATCAAGGCAAAGCTTCGTGTTACCTAAATATTTCTGACTCAAAAAATAAAATTATAAAAAATGTTGATTTTTCAGATTCGCCCTTTCTCTTCCAAGGTCCTGATATAATATCTATATTGTTATGTCGTCTCAGGAATGAAGTACTGTAAGTATAAGTTTGTAAAAATAGCCTACAGTCGGAATCATTGAAGCACACTAACAAAATAAATAAATCATTATAAATCAAATAGTGTGCCAGACATCAAATATTCAGATTTTGAGCTCAGATCAATTGTGCACTGTTGCTTTCAATGTTATTTTTTGATTAGGATACTATCTAGCCAATACTCAAAATCCTTAGTGATTTCAATATCTTGTAGTAAAAAATACACCAAATTGTGGTCATTGTACTTCATCCTTCTTTTTATTTATTTATTTATTTTTTTTTTTTTTACGGCGCTTTAACAACTAGGCCATTAGCGCCATCATTCGGGGTGCAGCGAGGAATTTTCCTAACGGGCCGTGGGATGAGAAAATCCTACCGCTGGTGGGGATCGAACCCACCATCTCCCGCTTATTAATCTAAGGCGCAAGCCACTAGAGTATGTGAGACCCGTTTATTTTTTATTATTCAAATTCACATATTACACACTTTTTGTTGTGCTCGAAAATACTTGGATCCACACCCACAACTTTTACCGTGTGACCTTGGGCTTTATTGATTGCCATCGCGAAACATAGCCTCACTAATAATTGAATGCTATAGAAAGTGGCACGACTCTTGGCTACAACCGTTGACGTGATTCTTTACATTTTCATAACTTTTTTATGTATGAATAGATTGACATGGAACAAACACTAAATTTTAAGTGAAGGTTACCACAATATATTAGTGAAAACTTCATCTAAATCGGATAAGCCATGTCTAAGATTAGCACGCACAAACTCACAGACCAAAGTTCTAAGAATCATTGTTTTTGGCGCTATTGCGTTGATAAAGGCCCCCAATGATATTTATTCTCATATATCTTCCATTTACAGACAACAATCCGTTACATTTATATTTTATGTATAGGTAATTTAGAACCTTAGTTATTCATTCTGGTTTCAAAAATAGACTTTTTATCTAGGTAACAGTAATTTGTAACTATTGTTAAGGTATAAGGGACAGTAAAATGTAATTAATTATATACTAGTTAATTAAATGCAATACTTGTACTGAAAATTTAGTTCAAACTGGCGTAAACCACTTGCATTCTCAACCCCTCAAGTAAAGTTCATTGAAAATTATAAATTAATAAACAAGATTAATAAATTTCATATTTTTTTCAGTTCAACTTCTTCATAAGTTCAGTGTAAGATCTTCTGAAACGTCCACGAAACTGTTGAAAGTTATAAAGAATCCTGTCACAGACCATTTACCTGTCGGATGTGTGAAATTAGCTACGTCTTTTTCTGCCAAGAAAGTGGTAGAGCCTAGAAAAATAGTTCCCCAAGAGGATCCAATTGCTATAGTCGTAGGAGCTATGGCCCACGGACAGGTAAATGTGTATAGTATCATATCCTAAGAGTAGAAGATGAACTTTTAAACTTGTATTTCATCCGTGAACGTTCTTCATATTCAGCCAACATTTGTTGTACGTTGATTTACGGGTGAGAGCCTGTAACAGTCCCCCAAAAACCTTTATTTTTTATCCTTTAAAAGAATTTAAAAATCGATGAAAGTTTATGTTTTCCCTATTGTATCTAAAAAGAGAGGAATTGACATCAGATTTGTTTGTTAAAAACTCAAGTAAAAAGATAAAACATCGATATCTGAAGCATTTTTTTTTTAATTAATGATAATGTAGCACCTTCAGTTTAAAAACCTAGAATAATTAAATTCCAAATGAGTGAAATTCAGAGGGAAATATTCTTGATGGTTCCACCATTTGCCCTATTTCAATAAAAAAAAACTAAGCAAAGCTCAATAAATAGTGATCATGCTTTGTTTAGGACCAGGAAAGGCTTTGAGAGGTCAGGCAAGGGAGATAGTGTTTAATTTTCTTGAATACTTAGCCAAAGGCTGAAAACAATTTAAGGAGGGAAAAGGGCACGGCCTATTTCCCCATTGCAGAAAATTGGCCGTAAAAATTCTATCTGTTTTAACCATCTCATGGTTTTTAGCCTTAGCTTTGGCTATGTATTAATAAATATTAAACACTACTCCCTTGCCTGACCTCTCAAAGTCTTCCCAGGTCCTAAACAAGACATAACCAGTTTTTATAGTATTTCATGTATTGTGTTGTTCTTTGAAATGGGACTTTGCAAATGGCGGGGCTGTCGGAAATATTTCTTTCAAAAGTTCATGCTTGTGGAGTTGAACTTGTCTGTTGATCTGAAAAGGCTATATCCAGCTTATTGGTTTCATTAAAGACAAAAATCTAAAATACATGTCATGTTTGTAAAAATGGATATATAGAAAATAAATTTCACACTGAAACTTTTTTGTTGGAAATTTACTTGACTTTTAAATATGTATCTTCCTCTTACCAGGATTTCTTAACCGTTGTCGAGATATTTAACAAAATATATAAAAAGTCTAATGTATTAGTGGAATGTTAGAGTGAAATGATATAACACCTTGATATGGTAATTCTTTGAAGGATCAACTGGCTTTAATTCATCAATATTAAGTTTATTTCAATATATTTAATAAAATAACAGTTTAGAAATTTGCTATGATAAAAATCCTTGAAAGTGTTATTTTATTGCTTCTTTTTACTACAGCTTAATAATGAATTTGATAAGCAGTTTAAAGTAATTAGGAATTCTTTTGATTAAAACTAAAAAAAAAATCCTTTCCTCCATTCCTAAAAAACTTGAAAAAATAATAGAACTGTTCTACTTTGTTCCAGGCCGTTCCTGATTACGCTGAGGATACAATTTCTATTAGTAATTATCCTCTTTCTGCTGCACTTACCTGTACGAAACTCTGTTCAGCTTTTGAAGAAGCATGGAATGTATTGTAAATAACTTTGTATATAATTTCTGTAAATACACTTTTAAGCTATTCTAAGCCCAATACAATTGTTATTCTTCCTATAAGTATGAGTTTTATTTGAATTTAAATAGTTATGTTTAGGAATAAACATTAAAAAAAAAATCATTCTCTTAACAGGCCACGAGGGCCTTGACTATAGAGGAATCTGATTCATCACCCATACGGCACACTAAGGAGATAGTGTGGTCAGTACTAAGCCCTGGCCGCCTGATTTTCCCCTTTGCGGGTCAATTAATTAATTAAAGGCTGGGTCCGTCAGGGAGGCCGAATCCAACCCATGAACAAATACACTGGAAGATAAAAATCTTTAGTGCTTTGATTTAGGGATTTGAACTCAGGTCCTCCAGCATATTGTCCAGTGCTCTACCCCTGAGCTAACCTTGGCCCCTTTGAGTATAATAACTTAAAATAAATTTGAAAAACATGGGATTTATACATTAAACACATATCTGACCAAAAAGTTTGTTTTTAATAAATAATCACTGGAAGAGTGTTGTGCGTGATTGCATTTAAAATTATTTTATCAATATTATACTTACGGACGGCGTTAATATAGCTCTATTGTTGATATGCCGTTAAACACACACAAAAAAAAATTATACTTACGGAGGCTCGGTGGCCGTGAGTGTTAAGGCATGAGCTCTTAACACTCGCCAAAGGTCGTGGGTTCGATTCCCACTTAATACTCCAATCTGTGGAAGACCATGTAAATGGGCTTAATAAAAACAGTTAAATTTCAACCAAAATTATTCATATGTGGAGGAATCAAATGATGAGAAGGAATAGTGAGAAGTGAGACAGAGAGGGCATATGCAAGGTAAGTGAGAGATAAGAAGCGAAGAGGCTCAAAACAATCTTTAACACGTATTGTTTCCATGAGGAACCAATGGAGTCATCACTCCAGTGTCGGGCAGTCCCTCGGAGTGCTTAGCTTTAAAGAAGAATATATTCTTCCAAAGCCAAGGGTATTTCCAGCAATAAGAGAGTAATTCCAGTCTTAGGCATTGCTTGCGCACTGTCCTATGGTCTCTCTATAATTTAATTTTAAATGGATGTAAACTTAATTCGTGAATAAATGTTATGTTATTTTATATTAACTTATATTATTCAGATAAAAAAGGGTTGATGTAAAACAAAATTCATACATTTTTGATGGTGTGTTAACTGTAAACCCCATGTCACTTCCTCCTCTATGCAGATCAAGATGTTCCTCTACACACAAATATGTACTATTTTTTCCAACTAGTGTCAACGAATCACCATTCAATTCTTCTAGTTAACTAGAAGATATTAAAGGTCATTTTCTTAAATGTTTACTTACTTTTCATTCAGAAGATAATAGAATTTGAAATAAACTTATACTTATTCATTATTGTTATGGATTCAAAATCTAATGGAAACCATATTGTTTTTGTAGGGAAACATTAATAAATAAATAGTTGATCATTTTTATTTTTTTATTTCTTACAATATAAATAACCTAATATAAAAACATGCATATTGTATGCAAGTTGATGTGGATCACAATCAGTTCATGTAAATAATCTTGACCAGAAGACAAATGAAATCTGAGACAAGATCTTGAATACTATTTTGATATTTTCAGTTCTTAAAAACTTATCTATTTCTAATTTGAATGATAGTCTTGTTGAGGAACTTGGTTATTGTTGGTGGTATTGTAACTGGCCTTGGTAGGGGCTGGCAGAGTACTGCCTCAGCTGCTGTGCTTGTCCTCCGGAAAGGGCCTGGGTCTGTTCTGGCCTCAGGGCGTACTGCTGTTTTGGCTGAGTTGCCTGTTTAGAAATTGGAATTGTAAGTAGTTAATAGCATGAAGGTTCTACTAAGTAAATACTATTTAAAGTAAAAATATAAAGGGAGGGTCAGGATTGGCGGGTCAGCCATCAGGAACAAAACAATTCCTCTTGACCAGATTAAGATTGCTTGCCATTTTGAAGAAATCACTACTGCCTTGTTCTGTATACTTCACAATTTTCAATTTCTAATAAAATCAATAATTGTTATCCTAAAAATATTTAATGTGAAGAAATTTTAAATTCACTTCATACTACAAATGTTGCTAATAATTCAACCGTTACTCATAGTTGGGTCTTCTTTCCTAGCTGCTAGCACTGCTTGTTCATTCTTGAGCTACTTTTGCAAGGAGAACTATTATTTTTATGCATATTATTATAACCAGCAAAGAAAGTTTTTTTTTTTTTTTATATAAACTTTTTTTGATCATTAGAAAAATTAGCCCCTCCCCTTCTAGCCGCAATAGATATAATAAAAAGGGATTTTTTTATTTCCATACCAGTGAATTAAAAAATAAGTGTTGTCTAAATGAATTTTGATTAATACAACATTTTTTTCTGCTTCCTACCAATTTTAAGAAACTTAAAGTATTGGTAATTTGAGATTGTGTCATACTATCTGAAAAGTTATAAAATAAAGAAGTGTTTTGAGGGATGTAACCATTAGCAGACTGTCCAAAATGCAACTATCTGTCATAAACGTTTTTTTTTTATTTTGTCATTTTTTTGTGAATCAATGTGTCAAGTCACTGCCGACGTCTTAAATATTGCCTTTTGACAGTAAATTATTTAAAGTTTAACGCCCATTTACATTTAAATAATTTACTGTCAAAAGGCAATATTTAAGGCGATTATTGCTAGTTGAGACAGTAAATTAGATGCTTTTTACAATGGCTTCTTATAAATTTCTCCAGATAAAATATTTTTGGGATAACAAATACTTATATATCGTGAAACTGTGACAACTAAATGAGCACTTTCTTCAAAACTGTGGGAAATCAGACCTTATAGTTCTAGAGGAATTTTTCGTTATTGTAAATTATGCATAGAATCACAACCTGGCAGGTGTTCCGCCAATGATTCACCCTGTAGTTTATTTTTGTACATTATAGAAATATTTATATACCTGAAGATACTGCTGTGTCTGTTGCTGTCTAGCTGAGAGGCCTTGAGATTCGTATTGCTGTTGCTGCTGGAGTTGAGGTGGCTGAGGAATTTTGATCTTGATGTCAGTTGGTTTACGGACAACGTCAGCCTTGAATCCCTGTAAAAAAAAAATTAAAAAGCTTGTAATATTAACTAATATTATCTTTAAATGGTTTGATATAAATTCTTTATTTAAAAAAACACATAAAAAATAATAATAATAAAGATTCAAAGGCTATTAGCAGATATAATTTAGCAAACTTAAAAGAGAAAAGAAAAACTATTTAAAATTATTTTTTTTACAAAAGTAATGCCAGGCTTACCAAGGAACCTGAGCATACAGTGGGAAGATCTGGGATCAGACGAGCCTGACAAATTAATTTTTATAAAAAAATAAAGATTTGAAAATTAATTAATTGACGGTGTACACTATCAAGAGTAATGTACAACGGGTTGATAAGGAAAAAAAACAATTTAAAAACTAAAAATATCAGAAAAATTTGAATTTTTTTTAAATTTTGTTCTTAAGCCACCTAATTATAAACTATTTTTTTGTATGTGAAAATAAATTCGAACCTCAAGTGGGTCAGCTGTGTAAGTGACCGTCCTGATGAAGCCATCTGAGTCTACTACGCTGTAGCTTCCTGAAATTTTTCCTCCTTCCCTCTGTTCTTTTCTGTTTTGATAATTTGTGAATTCATCATCTTGGATATCAAATCCAAATTGGTATTGTGGATTTGGCTGAAAAATAAAAACAGATTATGTTTATTTATTTTAATGAATTCATTGAAAAAATATATGAAAATTTCAAATATTTTGAGCAACATCTGAAAAACAATTGAGCATGGTTCTGTTTTAAATGTAAATTAAATAAATTCATAGCAAGCTAAGAGCTCATATGACTGTAAAAAGAGAATCCTCTTTATGGGGAGCTGAATTGCTAATTATTATAATAATAATTATATTATAATAACACATTTTTATTAGATCAATAAATACCACTCTTATCCGTATAATCTATGGATTACTCAGTGTAAAATAAGAAATAACCAAAAAAAAAAACCAAGACACCTAAGTATCCAATTTGAAGCCGAATTTTATATGGAAAGCAATTTATTATTTTTTTTTTTTTTTTGAGCATTTAAGATGTTTTATGTAGAACAGTTTTTAATGTAATATATTTGCCATTTTTAAAATCTTTTGAGTTTTCAATTTATGTGACTAATTTATTCAAATATTTTTTTATTAGAAAAAACTGTTAGTGCAGCTTCTGGTACTTGAGTTAAAGTGAGTGATCTTCAAAATGTTATTTTATTATAGGGAAATATTTTGTGGTTGGAATATTATTAACATATACATTTTTTTTAAGTCACAATAAAATAATTGACCTTTTCAGTGGTCTATAATAAATATCTTTCTTTAAAAATAAAAACCTTACTGTTTTATGAGGATTTAACTTGAGAAAAATTAACTTAAATTACTTGATCAATAAATGGCAAGAAAAGAAACAAGATTTCCTATTCTAAAATCTGGCATCAAATGATCTTACAAATATATTAACAAAACAAGAGGAAAAATATGTTTTAATGTCACTTATAATTTAATTTTAGTTGTTTAACTCCCTTAATTAGCAACTAAGATAGATATTTTTGGGCTGGTTTTTTGCAGGTCACCACTCTTTCATAGTCAGGATAGATTTTTTAGTTTTTATTTATAGATGCCACTTTTAGCCTCTAATCTCAGCCTGTTATCAGTCATATTGCCGAATCCCAACAATAAAATCAAACAAAAATCACACCAAAACAGTGACCACTCTGTAATATTTATCATAACTCTCCTGTTTTGGGATTTTATAAGAATTTCTTATCTTCTGCAAAGATATCGCTGGCGAAGTTCCCGCCAGGTAAACAAATTAATGCAAAGAGGTTCTATCTTATCTTGGGCAGGTTTCACTGATTCGATTAGGATGCATGCCAGATTGCATCAAGAGCTAAAGAAAGTTCAACCGGTCGTGGATATGTACAGCTTTCCTTGAAATTTAGAAATCTTCAAGGTTATGTACGTCTAACTAGCGGTTACATTTCGAATTTAATGTGATTAGAAAATTTATGTTTACAATTGGTTAACTTGGGATATGTCGTGAGTGAAACTATTTAATGTCTCTACAATTTATATTTAGAATTATTGAAAGATGCTCCAAATAAACACGAGGGCCTCAGTAGTCCAGTTTAATGCCCTCCAAAACAGGAATCTAATCTAATCTCAGTAGTCCAGTTTAATGCCCTCCAAAACAGGAATCTAATCTAATCTCAGTAGTCCAGTTTAATGCCCTCCAAAACAGGAATCTAATCTAATCTCAGTAGTCCAGTTTAATGCCCTCCAAAACAGGAATCTAATCTAATCTCAGTAGTCCAGTTTAATGCCCTCCAAAACAGGAATCTAATCTAATCTCAGTAGTCCAGTTTAATGCCCTCCAAAACAGGAATCTAATCTAATCTCAGTAGTCCAGTTTAATGCCCTCCAAAACAGGAATCTAATCTAATCTCAGTAGTCCAGTTTAATGCCCTCCAAAACAGGAATCTAATCTAATCTCAGTAGTCCAGTTTAATGCCCTCCAAAACAGGAATCTAATCTAATCTCAGTAGTCCACTACATTGTGGAAAAGGTTTGTTTACGACATCCAACAATTTTTGAGCGGCTTCTTTCACGATATAGAAAAATTGCTTTCAAGGGCACGTTACTGCCATGCAAGGCGCGAAATTCAATTTAGTATGCTTGACAATATCCTGTTCTTGCGTACCAACTTATCCCCCTATTTTGTACGGGTTTCTTACTTCAAGGACAGTTGCGTCCTGTACTTCTTTGCTCTCAGTTACATGGCTTTGGGGGATAAATACGTTTTTATCCGCATAATTTCATTTAATGAGCTTAATATATATATTCACGTTCTACTATCCCAAAAAATTGGCTATAAATTTGGAATAACAACACTTTGCATGGTATAAAAAGTCAAGTTCGTTTACAAGCAGAATTCGCTACGCTCTATCATCCCCAAAAAAGTATCCAGATTTTAATTAAGTTGGGAAAAACAATACTTTGTGTGATATAAAAATGTCAGGTTCCTTAACAAGCAGAATTCGCTCACAGGAATATTGTTTTATTCGGTGAAATTCGAATGTAAAAATCCCATCCGAAAAAACGGTGCTTAATGTATTAGTTTACTTGTTTTTCTCCGGTTATTTGAATCTGTTTTTCAATAAAACATATTTTTATTAAGCCCAAGAATCCAATATAATGAAATGTAAAATGAGTTTATCAATATTAATAGCCGTAAAAATTACGGAGACTTCGTTGTGTGTGTGTTGTTGGTATTCCCTGTCTCTAATCTAAGGATCATCTTCTTTGACATCAATCACACAAATTACGGAGACTTCGTTGTGTGTGTGTTGTTGGTATTCCCTGTCTCTAATCTAAGGATCATCTTCTTTGACATCAATCACACAAATTCTTGAAAAGCAACATTTTGTCGAGAAGAATTACGGAGACTTCGTTGTGTGTGTGTTGTTGGTATTCCCTGTCTCTAATCTAAGGATCATCTTCTTTGACATCAATCACACAAATTACGGAGACTTCGTTGTGTGTGTGTTGTTGGTATTCCCTGTCTCTAATCTAAGGATCATCTTCTTTGACATCAATCACACAAATTCTTGAAAAGCAACATTTTGTCGAGAAGAATTACGGAGACTTCGTTGTGTGTGTGTTGTTGGTATTCCCTGTCTCTAATCTAAGGATCATCTTCTTTGACATCAATCACACAAATTCTTGAAAAGCAACATTTTGTCGAGAAGAATTACGATCAAAACCAAGAACCTTTCCTTAAGATATTGAATGCAAACTTCGAGATAACTCGTAGATTGTGTATAATTGTGATAGTAGCCAACTATTAGTGATTCCGATTTACTCCAGATTTTGAGAAACCTCGTTTTATTATCTGTGACATCAGTTTTCGCGTCCGACTCCGCCCACCAACTCACTGGACATCGGAATCCTGAAAAATACTCAACGTGTTAAACGTATCTTCATGCGTGGGCATCGCTTAGGCCCGGTTATGCGAAGCGGCCTCAATCACCTGCCAGAACTTTCACCCGGCTGCTGGAGTGTTATTAACAAGCCGGAAGGTTATATGGGGTTTCAGGCCAACACCCCCTTCTTGCGTAACCAATTAGGGTTGTTTGGCCCCATCAGTCAGCCGTCTGAACTTGTTATTCACTCACACGTCATTGCATCCTATCAAATGCCAACCAATGGTTTGGTAATTCCTGAGTCGATTTCCTCTGCCCGAATCTTTTTATGTAACACACGGATTGTCTTTCCTAATGAAAATGGGACTGGATATCAGTGTCAAGTTGATTGGAGCAAACCTGTACTGGATGATGTCTAATGAAATAACGTAGCCTTCAAGAAGGCTACACCAGAGGTTCACAACCTTTTTACCCCAATGCCATATGCTGGAGCCCCCTCAGCCCCCCCCCCCTTATATACGCCCATGCAATAATTTCCATTAAGATTGACTAGTAATATAGATGCATTGTGGGCTCAAAGGGAATACAAAAACATTAAAATTATACATACAAATGTTGCCATTTGTGGTATCCATTTACCCATTAAAACTTAACATTTTAGTTATCCGCCTACAAATGTGCTTCAGAAATTTGAAAGACGTCTCCATCCTTTTTCACACCGCAGTGCATGTGTAAATTTTGGGAGCGTATGTGTAATATTGACCTCCTCTTCTTTTATTTAATTTTCTGTTTTCTTCCAACATTTTTGTTAGGCTTGGAAAAAACAAAATTTGACAACAACCAGAGGTGGCCATTGAGAGACCTTGGGCTTTTCCAGATCTTGTAAATTTATTATATAAAGCTGAGCACTATATATTTAGAAGACACTTTATCCACAGTATTAAGAAAATATCAGTTCATTTGAATCTACTTTTTCTATTGTTTTGTTTTTAAACAACTATTTTTACTCTAACTTCTCTTATTTAAACGTTTTCTTTAACATCTATACACATATACATAATAAAAAAAGTGATATAATATCCCGAGAGCCAAGACCCTTATGCAAAGAACAGGTTATCAAAGGTGGACTAAACTTCCTTCCTCATGTCCAACAACTTCTCCACGGGAGAAAACTTAAATTATAACACCGATTACATATTATATCAGAGCTTAATGTATTCATAAAATTCTTACGTCATAGTCTTCAGGGAGCTGCTGCTGTTCGTCGAGTGGCTGTCCGGCCTGTGGTCTGGCGAGCTTCCTAGCCTGCTGTGGCTGAGGTCTGGGCTGTTGGTAGTACTGGGGAGCTGGGGCCTGTTCGGGTTGAGGTTGGTAGTACTGTTGCTCACTTTCGGCTTGGTACAATTTTGGTGCCTAAATTGAAAAAACATTATTATATTAATGGACATTGGAAACTGTATATTTTTCACATTGGGATTGTGTAAAGTAAGTACGACATTATAGACAAAAACACATTATTTTTTTAGAACTAACTAGTAATTGACTGGGCTATTATTGCTAATTTTACATTATTACTCATTTCACTTCCTTGTTAATTTACTTTTCAAGAAATCAAAAACACCGAGTACCGTTATTGGTAGTATTTGCGTAATACGAGCCTTCAGACTAGGTGCATAATTGTTGAGAAATCTAATTTAAAAAAACTGTGATTTTAACCCAGATCTTGCAGTTTTACGCTCGGGTGCTTTTCGAATTACGCTACTGGCTGCACTAACCACTGCTTGGCAAATAAATTCATCCTTATTAACACAGATACCGTTTTAATTAAACCCAGATTATAGGTTCTAGAATTTAAATTTTTTAAGCAACTGAATGATAGAAAGGGTGGTACACACTTTCAGTTACTCAATTTTCTTTCAATTTTCAAAGTCTTATTGGTTAGAAAAAACACAGCGGATCGATGATTTTCACAGCGGATCATCTGCTATAACCATCAACATCAGAAACCCTTTGAAGTAATATGTGGTATTACTAATTTTCAGATTCTGCAGATTTACCAACCCCCAGAATTCTAAAAAATAACCAATAATTAAAGAATAACACGATACCAAAGTACAGAAATAATTTTGGTGAGAATTGTGATTTAGAAAAGAATATCAGTAACCGCGATTTTGCTAAAAACTGAAAAAAATATACGTACATAAAGAAACAAGCTCTTGCTTAAAACGATCAAAATATAGTCATAAATGAGAGAGGTGGTAAATTCTTACGATGCATTCGTTTAAAATTGCGAATATACTGAGACATAAGGAGGAAGAAGGTTAGGTGGGCTTATGCTTAAACCACCCAAATTAAAGGGTAATAAATCTGGAAAGACGCTTCAATTTTTCATAACTTTGTTGTTCTAAGAACTGCTAAAATATTGATTTTTTTAACGAAAAAACAGTTACCGTACCGAACTGGCATGATTTAGGGGCTAAATGAAGACAAGGGTAAAATGTATCAAAAAAATATAAAAGTCAACCAGCTTATGCAAACAACTGCAAAAATAAAGATAAAGTCTAAAAAGCTGACAAGCTGAAAAAAAGGATTAAGTCGGCGACTTTCTTATAAAGTTAGTTGCTAATAATCGTAAATAAATGGCGAAATTCGTTTCTGTAACATCTGACTTTGTAATACCTGATAGGCCTGAGCTTTGGGTTGGATCTGGTAGACTGTCGGCCTGGGTTCTGCTTGATAAGCTGCCGCTTTGGGTTGAGCAGATAGCAGGAAAGGTTGCCGCCTCTGTTGGCTTGCTGCTGCACCAAGTCCTAAACCTGCTGTTTGTTGCTGTGCAACGTATTGTGCCAACTCTTCTTGAGTTACTGCGAGTGCTGCGCCGATGACAAGCGTCCACACCACCCCCAAGACCTGAAATAAATTATTTCAAGTCAGTTATGCTCGTTCATGACATACATCTGTACCGCTTTATGGTTGTATAATTTAATTTTATTGTACAAACAAATATTAAAAATCTTAATTGAATTAAACCATCTTGTTCAACATCAACTACTAAGATGATCGTTAACTCTCACGTGGACCTTTAATGGGCAGATGCCTTGACGTAGAGGCAACCTTCTTTGCATGTGAGATCCACAATGACTTACGTGCCAACTGGTTTTAATAACGAAATCACAAGACTACCCGAATAAAAGAATAAGAAGGAAACCCATAAGGGCCTAAAAGTGATGTTTCAACAAAAACGGACAAGATTAGGACGTGACTAGTTTGAATTATTTAACCCTAAGCTAGTGAATCTCTGTAAAGATCTTAAGATTTCGAAGGAGAAAACGTGACAACATGGAAAGTTTCTCTAGGAGTTCTTATTTGGCGTAATTGTTCTAAAATAAACTTCTTTATTGTCGTAAACTAAATCATTATCCTAAACGAGGAAAGTCGTCCAATGAAAGTAGAAACAAAACGGTACAACCAAGAAGCAGAAGGATATTGCAGCAAGAGTATTTAGTGCCTGTTTGGAAAGGAAACGAGTTACAAGGGAATTCTTTTCTGCTGCTCTGCTGAAAAAGTTTTCGGTATTTCAGCATCCTTCTGCAATAGTGAATGGTACTGGTTTCTCCAGACCCGCCCACCCACTTCACGCCAAGTCTTGGGACCTTTTCGCTTTCGTTTCGCTGCCTTCCTACACTCTGGATGGCGAAACCTTTTCGAACGTAAAACTAGGCGAATTTCTAATTTGATCAGGTTATTCAAAAACGTTGGACTTGAAAAAAAGAACTTGAAATGTCAGATGCTGTCCTGCTATCTCATGACCTTAGAACCCAAGCGGTGTTGATCTATATGCAACAAAACGCTTTTAACAAGCACGTAAAAGATTTGAGTTTCAATTTTTATCTCTGAATTGAAATCGTTTCGTTTCAATGTCCACACTAAATTTGAAGCTTAAACAGCGGATTTCTCAAATCACAAAGAAATGGCTAAACGGCATCTGCGCTCTGGTTATTTGAAGTACCTTGCGAGATCAGATTTTTTTCTAAGAAAAACTCAGGGAGGTTTCAGCTCTTTGTTTATCAAAGTTATGGTAGATGTTGAAACGGAACGACCTCAACACACAGATTATTTTCGAAAAGCAGATATTTAAAATACTTTGGTTTATGTAGATGGAGTATAAATTTCATATATTGGCAGTGCAAGTCAATATAGAATATCTAGAAGAAATGAGAAAAATGTTTTACGAATTTAAACAAAATCGGTCCATTCAGATTTGGAGTGTATCTGAGACCCTCATTCAAGAACAAAATACAATATTGCTACCAGCGGCATAATTTTTTTTTCATGTAACGACTTTCAATAAGAAATAGTAAAATCTGTGGCCTTAGTTTTTGTATTCATACAACGAAATTTGTTAGGTAAACTCGAGACAACGAATATAATAAAATATTTTTTATATTCGTTGCCTTACTAAAGAATTTGCTAAGTTCAGGCAGTAGAAACTAATAAAAAAGAGTCATCACTGCAGGCTTTTTTTAAAAAGTTTTTACTGTGATGGTAGTCAATTAGTTTTTATCCCAGATCTAGATCATTCCAGATACTTTTATAATGGATATGCAGAAGCATGTATATTTATTTTAGGAGCTTGGCTACTGAGGCTATTTCCTCTACAAAACTTCATAATTAAAAAGCAAAAATATCTACAATTTATTAACGCTTATAAAACTACATTAAATATCTACGTGTGTCAACATTAGGTTAAAAAAAAATTAAAACAGTTCTATAAAATTAACTTTATGACATTCGAAACGAAAAGAAAGTCTTGAAATGAAGATTTGTTACGAAAAGAGACACAAATCCTAGAAGATCCATAATTAATAATAAATGGACGTCAAAATTTAAATAATTCTTTTGACATATATCTATCAATTGGACAAATAAGTAAATAAATAATACAACTCCTGATAGTAGTCTGTTTTAAGACAAGAATACTCTACACCTAAGATTATGGGTTCGATTCACACGATCCTGGCTAGAGCATGGCGGTCATTTGCAGATAATCCGCCCGAAAGTATGCACCAATAATAAATTAACGTTAAAATTGAAATAAATAATAGTATTACCAAGAATAAAAAATCATATAACAAATTATTGGAACACATTTTTCAACGGTGATCCCCCCCCCCAAAAAAAACGTTTAATAGATCTAAAAGTGTAAACATACTATGTTATTACATTTAATATAGAAAATGAGTAAGAAGAAAAATCATGAGCAATATATAAGAAGACATGAAGACTTACATCTTTAAAGAAATTTATTGTTTTTTTTTATTTTCAGTTCACGTTCTTCGGTAACAGAAAATTTAAAGCCAGTTTAATGAAGAAGAAAAATAATGAACTGGCATTAAATTTCATATTTAAGAAGACTCAGAGCACTTAGATCTTGAAAATGTTGTTGTTTCAGTTAACGTAATACAATTACAGAAAATGTAAAGCCAAAAATGAGTAAAATAATTCAATCAATTAACTTAATTGAATTAACTTAATTTAATCTAGAAAAGTTAATTATTCCTCCTGTACTCGGGAGCAGCCAGTCGCCTTACTATTTCCAAGATAGGCTACCCGCATAGCAAGAAGCAGGATTACAAGCAAGTCCAAGACTTGTAAGATCTAATTCGTTCTTCTCTATTCGATTTCTCATTGAAATACAATTTTACAGAAAATATTAATACTAAATCAGCAAAATCATTTTCAAATAATGAATTAAATACAATTTTGTATAAGTAAATCGACAGAAAATAAAACGGACAGATTTCAATTGTCTAAGACTTAAAAATTAAGATTGAAATACTCGGTGTTTGTTCAAAATAGATCAGAAAAACTACGTTTTGTTTTAAATGGATTTTTATTTTTGGCAACGGTTTCGTTTAATTTTCTAGCCTTCATCAGGGCAATGAAGAGTGGAAGAACTGATCCGATTGCAGGTGCTACACCAATGTAAATATTTACAGAAGAATATTGTATGGATAAATCAGTAAATCATTTTAATAAATTTATTTATGAGTAAGCATTTGATTTTTATTATTTTTTTTATTGATGAATTGCAGGAAAACGGCAATTGTAATGAATGAATCGGAAAATGAAAAATGAAATCAGTACCATAATACTTGATTCCAACCCCCAAAAAAATATCAAACCGTATTTTCCCTATTATTTATTTTAAGTTTAACTTATGATATCTACAGTTTACATGATTTTCGAAAAATTATATGATTATTTATTATTAAAATAAATTAATAAATTCGATTAAAGAACTTTGCCTATGATAATAAGATATCTATAAGTCTAGATTTACCCCATTAAAAAAAAAAAAATACCTAAAGTATTTTGTTATTTCTATTAACATAGCCTTACCTTATACATGTTGTATAGTTGTATTGGTGTATTTCCAAAGAGATATATCCAATCTAGAGGTTGGAGAACTTGTAAGTGCTATGGAAGGGGTACCTCTCTCTTATATAGGCTACACTGGTACCCCGTGACGTACACCCCCCACCCCTAGCCCTACCCCCTGGGACTCCTTGTCAACGTGCCCCCCTCACAATGTATCAATTAAAAATAAGATCAAGGACAGGAAAGGTCTGTCGTGAGAAGTTTTGTCATATAATTTCTTATCTTTTTTCTCAAATAATTAAACTAGGAAGTTACTTAAAGATTTTAGTGCTCCTCGATACGTTAATATAGAATATTAGGATCTTAAGTAACCTTATGGATATTAAGTAAGCTTGATGGACATTGAGTTGTTGAGCAAGTAAAAATGTAAGCCGTAGATTAAAAATATAATTATTACATTAATTCCCTATTTCACCGAATGTTCTAGGAACAATTAATACTCAGAAAAAGTATTTTTCACCGGAGGCCCAGTGGCCGTGCCAAAGGGTTCGATTCCCACTAGGGGTGATGGCTTTTCTTTAGAAAAAAAGAAAAGGCATCGGCCATATCCTGGCTAGAAAAGGGTAGTAACCTACAGATAAGCCGCCCTATAATTGTTTGTCAATAATAAATGGAGGTTAAATTTTAAATAAATAAATAATATTTTTGTCACGATGTCAATAAATAAGTCTCATGAATAATTTACTTATTCATAGTTTTAAAAATCTCTGTTGTTGTGAATAGCTCCTTTAGAGGTGGTAGACGTCGAAACATGCAGGACGGAAACATTTTAATAAAATTGTTATAAAAAGAAGATGTGTACCTACCACTTCTTATTGATCTAAAATATAAAATACACATTGAAACCTGTGTATAATATTCGCTCAAAATTGTAAATCCGTTTATTAACGACTATTGACTGAATATAGAAACAAATCACAGGAACTGCGCCATCTTAGCAGGATTCCGTTCATATCCCTAAAGCCATTAGTAAAGGAATAGAAGCACTCATTGACAGGTTATGATCTTTCATGAAAAAAATAAAATGAAATATCAAAGATAAGTAAGATTTTTCGCGCTATAATAGGAAACTGATTATATCCTAAGCGGAAATTAGTCCATCCTCTTCCTTAACGTTTGCTCTTGGAAACACTATAACCAATACGTTTCTCATTTTAGTACCTTGTTTCACTAAAATACTCATTTTACTATTAAATGCATTTAAAAAAAACACTAACCAATATATATGGTTATATTCTATATTGAATATAGAGCTTGCGAAAGTAACTTCGATTCGCTCATGTTAGTAGTAAACGTTAAATCGACATTAAAAATTGTCATTATTTTTATTGAACATAATATAATGAATTACTCAATTATTCACAGAATAATAAAATCAAGTCGCTATTTAGAGAACTTACACACATAATAATAAATAATATTATAAACATATATATATATATATATATATATATATATATATATATATATATATATATATATATATCACCACCTTTTTAACGTGCGATTGTCTTGAAATTCTAATTCCATGTTTGTGATTTTTTTCATTAACAGAAAATTGAAAACAGCACATCAATTTTGTTAAAAAAGTATTGAAAGTACTTTGTAATGCTGGGATAAAAAAAAGTCAAAACAATCCTGGGTGATTAATATTCATTTATTGATTATATTACAATAGGAGAATACGGCGAACCAATATTATAACTCAATATTAACTATGAATTTAACAATATAAATTGTATTTAATTAAGATAATAGGGGTCTCCTCGTTGTCTAGTGGCTAACGTCTTAGATTCATAAGCGGGAGATAGTGGTCTCGATCCCCACCGGCGCACAGTGGGCAAAAATCCACTTTTAGGGCGACAAAATTATTATTTTTGTGTTTTTCAATATTTTTGAGGTTACTGAGATAGGGAAAAATATTTGAAAAAATCGTTGACCCATATTTTTTAGTATATCCAACCAACAAATGTTGTAGACATACAAATTTTTTGACATAATAGATAAAAATTGGGAAAACATTTTGTAAATCTATGGAACATTTAAGTAGTACCTTTTCGCATCTATTATTTAGTAACATAATACATATATTCATAAAAAATAATACATAGTCTATAATTCGAAAATAAAAAATACAAATAGACTAACAACTTGAAAAAAAAGTAATTGTTCTAACTTGTTTTTTTTTTTTTTTTTTAATAATAACAAATATATACAATTATATTATGCAATAAAAACGAATTATCCATCAATCATCGTCTGATTCAATACTGCTACATCCTTCAGCATTTTGTTTTGACGAGTCAGTATCGTCTGCCTCATTTTCTAATGACAGTTCTTGAAGTGGATCATGTGGTAAACTACACTTCAATAGGCTAATTACATATACATCGGTAACATGAAATTTAAATAAACACGTATAGTTACTGTTCAAAAATTGGAAAAGTAATTACAAGAACAAAACTGCAATAAACACTGGGGAAAATGTTCCCTTTCTTAGAGTCCGATTAATATTCCCTTCCGTCACCTGTTGATGATCCAAGAAAGTAAATATTTACATTTTACCTTAATACTGCTAATACTAGACAGTATTTATTAAGTGATTTGTAACATATTTTTTTGAATTTTGTTCACCTAAAAGGTGATTTTCACCCACTGTGCGCCGCGGATTCTTCAGCTTCTATCTGACTGCCTAAAGTAAATTTAAATTTGCATTAAAAGGGGGAAGAAGGGGAACTGAAAGTCTCAAGACAGTAAAGTAGAAGCTTAAGGCTTATCGAAAAAAAATATTTGGAAGTGGAACTTTGTGGAACTTTTTTTTAAACCTTACTCAAACTTGAGTAATCAACAAAATATGAACAATCTAGTAATAATTTCATTAATATTTTTGTTTTCTTTGATATCCCTTTCTGTTATTAGATATACATTATGTATTTATAAAGAACATACCACTAGGTAATAAATCCATTGTGAAAAGAATTTATAAAATTTGCACACAATTTTTAAAACACACCTTAAAAAGACCGTATTTGGAACAAGACTCAGCAGAGGAAGAGCAAGTGACTAGCAATGGTTGCCTTCCTTATTGTCTTAAACAGGTTTGGGTTAAACTAGCTAAAAAAATTGTTCTATTTTCAATGAATAGAAGACTTGAGCACGTTTTGACACGTAAATTGACTTTCTACGACGACATCACATTTTCGACTTTTGTCGCCGTAAAATAGTCGTTTTGCCCAGTGTGTCGCAATAAAATAGTCGTTTCGCCGTGGCGACAGGAATTTTCTCATCTCACGGCTTGTTGGGATAAGTCCTCGTTACACCCTGGATGTCGGCGCTAATGACCTAGATGGCGATACGCCGTAAAAAAAAATAAATAAAATAATATAAAGATAATAAATAAATATAATATAGAACAACATAAAACCTCTCTGCAAGATGCACCTAAAACATTACATAATGTTGCTATTAAAGACCCTCAGGATAGAATATTTTTGATGCTTGTTTTGAAATACTTCAGAAAGGATTTATATTTTTTCAATATAGTAAACGATTTTTTTATTATTATTTCCTTGTCTTGAAAGTATTTGGTAAGGAGGCGGTTGCCGTCAATGTGCATCGCGTGACTAAAAGACTGGTTGATGGTTGCTTTTATCACCCAGTCTTCCTTCCTAATAGCTTTTTAAAACTTTATGTTGACCCTCTCACCCCTAATAGTGACATAACCTCCGTTAGTTCATTCATTTATTAGAACACGTTATTCCCACATCGTTAATATTGTTACCAAAGAGGTTGTTCCAAAAGTAGGTGCTGGCAGACAAGGATTTTAAGTAAAAATGGAAGTATTCACTTCAAGTTTTATTTTGGGCGCTAAGCACTTTCAGAAACTTCTTCCCCCATCCTCAGAGCTTCTGTTCAGCTTCTCGGCTGATTTGTCCCTGAACACAGTTAACCTCTGAGGATGTTAACAAGAGCTACTGAAAGTGCCCAAAATAATTCTTGTTATAAACAATGTGATTAATTTCATTTATACTATAGAGAATGCATATTTTGTTTGATTAAAAACAATGGATTCTCTAAAATCTTCAGTTACATAGAATTATTATTGTTATTCAGTAAAATATTTACGTATACTTATACATAAAACATATATTTTTGATGGGTTATCTATAGGTTACCACCCTTGTCTTGCCAGGAAAGGGATGCCTTTCCTTTTTTCGAAAAAAAGTTACCATCCATAGTGAGACTCGAACCGACAACCTTAGGCATGGATTGCTCTGTCTTTAAACTCACAGCCACCAACGCTTCAATATTATTATTATTATTAAACAGCTGCTGCATTACTTCTTAGATGATTTTACGTTAACGCGCATTTACGTTGAACGCTCAAATGAATCAGTATATATATATATATTTTTTTTTTGTTTAACGCGGCGTATCAACAATTAGGCTCTTAACGCCAGGCTATCTACAGGTTGCCACCATTTTATAATGCCAGCGGCAGGTGGTCGGTCACTCATTCAGGTATTGGCCACGCCCGACGTTGCTTAACTGCGGTTATCAACGGGAACCGGTGCATTCAACGTGGCCATAGCCGCGGCAAATGAATCAGTATTGTTTTCAGATGTTGATTGGTTCTTCAGTTTCTAGATAGACGTTTTAAATTATCTGTAATGTTTATGAATGGAATAGTTTATTTTACTGAAGTCTCTAAACTTGAGATTTTTCAGTTTTATGTTTTGTAGATAAGAGAACATTGTGTTTGGGTTCATATCATTCAACAAATCAGTCATGTTAAGTGGGATATTTAATTGATTTTGAAAGTACGTGTTGTACTGTAAAGTCTGCATTTTATATGCCAGTCCACAAGTTGTTTTGATCTGTCCTCTTATAGGTGGGGCCCATTTAGCTTCTCTATTCTTGTTGTTGCTGCAGTATCTTGATGCCCTGTTTTCAGTAGTAAATTCGGTTGTTTGTAATTGATTGTGAGTCCAGCAGTCTTGCCAATAATTTCCGATATTTAGTTTAATTTTATCAGATGTTACAAAGGTTGATCTATTGTTCTGTTACAAGCAGAGCAGAGTTACATTGAAGAAAAGGTAAATTGCATGCATTTCTATTTCCAAGGCAGGTGCTAAAAAAAGGTCAGACAACTATAATGAGTTCTTCGATACCCTTAGTTTTGCGTCTCCTTTCATAATACTTTCAAGGATGTTAATCAAAACTGACGTGTAACCTCCGAAATATTTTACTGCCTTAGCTTGATCCAAAATGTTTATAAATTAATAGTCACAAATATATATAAAGATTATCTCTTATGCCACCTGCATTATCTTCTTGAAATCCCGTAAAAAGGTAGTAGTAAGAAAGTTGCTACTTTCTTTCCTGTTTGTCCCTTATCAGGTCTTCACCTCTCACCCCTAGCGGCTAAGATGGGAATGGCTTGAATCTACAGTGATTTTCTACAATCTTGTTTGAAAGCAAGAACCTTTCTGAAAGCAGCAGAATACTTGCTACAGCAGCTCGATCGTTCATAATAGTACTAAGTCGACCTCCATAGAAAATGGAGTAAAAGTTCATCCCACAAGAGCTGCACAGAGCAAGCAAATTCCTGGCAAGGAAACTATTATGGTTTGGTCGCTGCAAGAAACGAAGATTGGCACTGGCGAACCTTCACTCTACAGTCACGTATCGAGGTCTCAAAGAGCCAATATTTTACAGACATCTGATTGTTCACTTTAAGGACATTAGGAAGATAGTGTGCGCAGAACTATGCTCCGGCAGCATTGTTCTCCACTTTACAAAAATCCAATAAGCTAGGCCTGGAGACTGTCTGATGCATCGATCCTGACCCAGGAACAACGGAACCAGTAAATATAATCTTAACTCCGCGCTCCAGGTTGAGCTCGGATAATCCAGGACATCGGTAGAGTGCAGCACCACATAAGCCACTGGCACCAAAACCTCCACATTTCTTAAGTAAGGTCTTTAAATATTTTAAAAATCATTTCAGATATTAATTTTGGATGTTATATAGCGAATTTCCTTAGAAAAAACGAAAATGACGGTCACATGACGGTTGGAAGCATTCATATTTTGGGCTAGAGTTTGAAGCTAAAAGTAAACCTGTTCTACTAATGCAGTAATTTTGCTTATTTACACAAAACGTTTTTCCTTATTAGTTTTTTTATTTTATAAAGCTAATTTCGCATCTCGGAAACGAATATAAAGTCCACAAGGGGCACAGTTGTATATTATATTGGTCTCCAGTTCAGATTTAGGGTTATGCCCTTTGACTGTAGCAAGAAAAAATTCTACGGCCACTAGGAGTACAGTAATGTATATTATGATTTCCATCTTAAGTTGTTTCATTTGTTGGATATATTGCATTCAATTTACCTGACGAAATAACAAATATTGTGGCGGTAACGAGTAAAAGCCAAACCCACGCACACACATACACATATGAACTTGTAAATTCTTTATTAACAGGTTGGATTTAAGAAGACCTTTTTCTAAAATCCATTCATGATTACAACCTCAATAGCCACATTCCTCCGGAATATACTCAAATATACGGCGGTAATGGCTTAGATGTCGATGCGCCGTAAAAAAAAAAAACCCATACTCAAATATTTTGTAAATTACATTTTAAAGAATACCTGACACGTTTTATTTCCAATTTGAATAAATATTATACAACTCCTTTTTATCAAGGTATTTGAAATATAAAATCTATTTGTAGATAGGGCAAGAATGATGTAAATGTTTGCATACCATAACCCCAAAGGTTTCATCATTGAAAACATACTTTTCCTCATTGTATGAGCTTTGATGCATGTCGGAATCTCCGCTGATCATGCTTTCAACCTCTCTGGAACAGGCAGATTCATCAGTGGAGATGTTAAAAGTTTAAAGTGACTTATTAACTAATAATCTTTATAGCTTGCTTAGAAAAGTGTGTTTACGAAGTAGGATGAGGACTTAATTCTAGCTTAAAGATGTATTAGTTTACTAAAACATATGCTCATGTTTACCGCAGGATGTTTGGGATTGTCATCAGTATAAGACAAATTAAAAAAAAATGTGCTCATGTTTACCGCAGGATGTTTGGGATTGTCATCAGTATAAGACAAATTAAAAAAAATGTGCTCATGTTTACCGCAGGATGTTTGGGATTGTCATCAGTATAAGACAAATTAAAAAAAATGTGCTCATGTTTACCGCAGGATGTTTGGGATTGTCATCAGTATAAGACAAATTAAAAAAAATGTGCTCATGTTTACCGCAGGATGTTTGGGATTGTCATCAGTATAAGACAAATTAAAAAAAATGTGCTCATGTTTACCGCAGGATGTTTGGGATTGTCATCAGTATAAGACAAATTAAAAAAAATGTGCTCATGTTTACCGCAGGATGTTTGGGATTGTCATCAGTATAAGACAAATTTAAAAAAATGTGCTCATGTTTACCGCAGGATGTTTGGGATTGTCATCAGTATAAGACAAATTAAAAAAAATGTGCTCATGTTTACCGCGGGATGTTTGGGATTGTCATCAGTATAAGACAAATTAAAAAAAATGTGCTCATGTTTACCGCAGGATGTTTGGGATTGTCATCAGTATAAGACAAATTTAAAAAAATGTGCTCATGTTTACCGCAGGATGTTTGGGATTGTCATTAGTATAAGACAAATTAAAAAAAAAATGTGCTCATGTTTACCGCAGGATGTTTGGGATTGTCATCAGTATAAGACAAATTTTAAAAAAATAAATATTTATTTATTTGTTTGCGCTCTGCATCGCCGATGATGAGCATTTTAATCTCTATAGTATTTTCTTTTGTATTAGTGATGAAGTTCTAGACAACTACGTTAAGATTAAAAGTAAGGGAAATTGTAGGATAAATAATTCAACTGTATGGAAACGCATTTTTCTGATAACAATTAATTTAATTTTTAATAAATCTGGTATTTAATATAATTGGCCGTTGTACAAGTAAATAAATGTGCCAGTCAGAAGTTTGACATTTGCCGAAATATTTTAGTCCTGGCAGCCACGACAGTGTAATATGTGTTAAGCTCGTCTGTAACTCTTGAATTCTATCATTTATTTCAGAACATTTGGAAAGGGTTGTGAAGATGGTGGTTTAATCTGTTGAGTGAGGTTAACTGCAGGATCTACAAAAAAAATAATTAATAATAACCAATTATATTAATCATAAACAATTTTTACTATTTGTAAGAAACATTTTTTTGTGATCTCATTGAATATTTGTAATGATTGATTTTCGAGGATACTCATATGACATTTCTCCCCGATAATGCTTTTAGCACTTTCCTCCGAAGGAAAGTAGCTATTGAGGATGGACTCATGACGGAATTTTTGAAAAATTTCTTCAAATTTTTATCGATCCTACCTAGTAGACACCGAAAGTAACCCCCGTTAAAATTTATATCTATCTATCTATCTATATATATATATATATATATATATATATATATATATATATACTATATATATGTATATATATATATATATATATATATATATATATAACGATAGCGGCCAGAGTTTTTGTTTTTTCGTCACGAAACTTGGTATATAGCATTCAATTAGCAAACGATTGAACGAGTTCGTTAACCACCAAAGTCGGTCCACCGGAAGGGGGGGTTTACCCCGAACCCAAAACACTAATCTGACCATGTCAGCCGTAATATTTGTTATATTTCAACGAAACTTGGTATTCGTTGTGGTAATATAGAGAGAAAAGTGAGATATAAAAATGAAGTAAATCGGTTCATTAGGAGGAGGGGGGGGGGGGTTTACTCCGGACCCACAATACCAATTCGCCACTACCAACCGTGATTTTTGGTATATTTCGACGTAACTCGGTATTCGTAGTGGTAATCTACAGTTAAATATGTGTCGTAAAAATAAACTAAATCGGTTCATTAGGGGGGGGGGGTTACTCCGGACCCAAATTACTAATATACTCATACCTGTCGTATTTTCTGCTTTATTGTAACGAAACGCGGTATATGTCGTGGGTAACTCATGAGAAGTGTTGTATAAATGAGCTGAATCGGTCAATCGGATAGGGGGGGGGGTTTACTTTGTAATATATTTCAATAGAAAAGCCCGCCAGACGTAGGTTCACAAAGCCGCCGCAAGGAGCGCTTTCTACCACTAGAGGGACTGTATCCTGTTCCTGCGTTAGGGCAATATACGATAATATGAGGTTTTTTGTATTTATTACGTAGTGTAGTAGGTACCATGTGTAAACATAACTCTGGAAGCAAATTAGTAATTGATCAGTTACTCATTACAAAATTAAAAGAGAACTATTCATGTTTTTATTTTATTAATGTAGGATATTTTAAGCAAATTGTTCTGGAAAGCAGTCTACACTACCCAATTCTGAGGAAAGTGCTTAGTTATGCAGCTCCTGCGTGACGGACTTTTTTATTAACGGTTTCCACTTCAGTCAGCCAGCATGACATAAAATAAATACATAAACTAAAGAAGTAGTTAGATATTAGCACCAATAGATACAACCATAGATATACTAAAATACAGAACGAAAGATTTACCAGAATATAGAACCGTTGATAAACCAAAATGTAGAGCCTCAGATAAGCCAAAAAATAGAACCATAGATAAACCAAAAGGTAGAACCATAGGTATACTTGAAGATAGAACCATAGATATACTAAAAGATAGAACCACAGATATACCTGAAGAGAGAACCATAGGTACACCAAAATATAGAACCAGTGTTTGTTTGTTTTTTTTTTTTTTTTTTTTTTTTTTTTTTTTTTTTTTTTTTTTTTTTTTTTTACGGCGCCACAAATCGTGGCCATTAGCGCCGACGTCCAGGGTGCAGCCAGGAATTTTCTCAGTGAGCCCTGAGATGAGAAAATTTCTGGCACCGGTGGGGATTGAACCCACCATTTCCCGCTTATGAATCTAGCGCGCTAGCTACTAGACCACTGGAGACCCCTAGAACCAGTGATATTCCAAATGATAGGACCGAAGATATACCAGGAGAAAGAACCTTAGGTATTACAGAATATAGAGCCACAGGAATAGCAAAAGATAGAACCATAGGTATACAAGAAGATAGGACCATAGATATACCAGAATAGAGAACCATAGGTATACCAGAAAAAAGAACCATAGTTTTACATACGATTTAACCATAGATATAACACAAGATAGTACCGTAGATATACCCGAAGAGACTATAGACTTTCCAAAATATACAAGTAGACTATAGATATACTAAAATATAGAACCATGGATATGGCAGAAGAGAAAACCATAGGTGCACTAGAAGATAGAACCACAAGAGTAGCAAAAGATAGAACATTAGATAGACCGAAAGATAGAAACATAGATACGCCAGAAGAGAGAACCATAGATATACCAAAATACAGAGCCATAGATATACCAGATGAGAGAACAATAGGTACGCCGGAATATATGACCACTGGAATAGCAATAGATAGAACCATGCATATAACAAAAGATAGAGAAACATTGATATACCTAAAGAATAAAATAAATGGAGGATGTGATCTTCTCTTGAAGAGACTCCTTGCAGAGCCAACTGATGAAGCTTCTACACGCGTCCTTCAGTTCACAATGCCCTAAGAACAAGCCATGAAAACACAGCCACTGGCTATAGGGCACAGGTTACGGTTCTCCGAATCAAAACAAACCATTGTGAAGAGGCAAAGGTTGCACAACGCAATGACTAATTGTGTAATTGTTCTTCGAGCGTGTTTGTCCCTGAAGATGATCTAAAGAGGAGCTATGATCCCCGACAATGGCATTCCAGGAGCTATTGGATACCGGGGGTCTGTGTCCAATCCACTGGCTGTGTGATTGAACTTGATTGAATAGCCTGGAACCAGGAAGGTTTCTGGATTGCTTCCTTACATCCCATGTCGCCCCTTCCTTTCTAGTGATCGCCTCCGCTCCAATCACCATTTAACACTTCTAAATTGGCTGATGATAAATCATTCTCCATGACATTTTGGATTAACATTCCAATATCCTAGAACTTATTGTTATTTTTATTATTCTGCCTCCACCCATACGGGTCATTGGAAGTGCACATTGGCTATGGAAAGTTTGTAGCAATGTTGGACTTCAATGGTGGATAATTTCTCTGACAATATGGTAAATAAAACATAATCAATTCAAATTCTGCCTCCCTTCTTTTGCCTTATACTTCCTCTTTTTCATTTTCTTATTTTATTTTTTATTTTTTGCGTTTCAAGTGTTTTGAAATTAATTTCATTGTATTAGTTCGTTCCCATAGTTTTCGCAATTTGTTTTTATCTAGTTTGTATCTCTTTTTTCAGTACTGCGTTTGAGAAAAGAATAGAATTAATACGGTTTAGTAAAAATATTTATATTGTTTATATTTTGAATTTGTATGACATCAAAGGATCAAATAGCCTGCGTTTCAAAGATTATCAAATATATTATTATCATTATTTATTTATTTATTTATGGGGGTGGGGTATCTCAGATTACTGGAGAATATTTTTACTGGGGGATAGTTCCAACCATTAAAAAGAATTATTTTTATTTTTAGAAATTTTTTTTATTTATTAATTATGGGCATTACGAAATTTTCTTGCGATTCTAGCTGTGTCGAGTAGAACTGCTTGCTGGAATAGTATTAAGTGTTCCTCTGACAATTTCAGATATTTGGTTGTTTGTGCCGTGCCGTTTTTGGGCGAAAGAACCCCATGGTCGTCATCGCCCTACCGTGCAAAACAGCTGCACGAATCACTCACCGCATGCTCCCGAGTATCTTTCTCTCTCTCTCTCTCTTTTTTTTTTTTTTTTTTTTTTTTCCTCAATTATATAACCGGCGCTCTTTTATTTTAAATTATTTATTTTTAAATTCCATCTTTTTTTTTTTTTTTTTTTTTTTTTTTTTTTTTTTTTTTATTTTATTTTATTTTATTTTATTTTTTTTAATAACCGGTACTCTTTTATTTTAAATTACATTTTTTATGTTTCTTTTTATATATATATATATATATTTTTTTCCTTTATACCGGTACTTTTCATTTTATATGTATATATATATATATATATATTTTTTTTTTTTTTTTTTTTTTTTTTTTTTTTTTTTTTTTTTTTTTTTTTTTTTTTTTTTTTGGGCACTTTCAATCTCCCTACTAAGAACTTAACAGAATATAACTGAATCTAATATTAAAAGTATACACTAAAAAAAGTAAAAACAGGTGTAACAGCTAAAAGGTTAACAAGGAAAATATGGTAACAAAAAATATCACAGCAATGAGTTAAACAGGCAAATAAAACTAACCAAGAGGTAACAAAAGTAGCTAAGGATAAATCAATAAATAGAAAGATAAAATACATAAATAAAGGTAATTAAATAGATAGAAACATACACTTATATACACCTATATTGAAGGATATGAGCCAAAGAAAACTGTATAGCTATACCACAATTATTATACAAGACGGTTAAGTCCGGTTATTTTTAAAAATTTGAGCAGCTTATCGACTGCTGCCGAATTATTTCCAAGAGCATCTTCCATCTTTCTGGGTATTCCAAGCCGTCGTAACACCATTGCATACTTCCGACATTCTTCAAGGATATGCTGTATACTGAGTAGTGTCCGACAGGTAGCGCATCGAGGTGGGTTTGTTCTGGACATGAGATAGGAGTGCGTGAGACGAGTGTGACCAAGCCGGAGTCTCGCCAACAACACTTCTTCTCCACGGTTTGATCTAGCCGATGACGCCCAAGGGAGGCAATCGCTTTTCACCATCTTAAGCTTATTAAATCCAGCTTCGCTCCACATTTCCTGCCAGCGTTGTTTAATTGTCTTTAGTAGCGGGGAGGCAAGCTCGCTTACCATGAAAGTGGTGGGCGTTATGACTGGCAAGTCATGCGCAGAGGACGCTGCCCTGTCTGCCATCTCATTCCCTTTTAGTCCTCTGTGCCCAGGGGTCCAGACGAGGTGCACAGTTTTGCCTAAATCACGCAGCATGGTGGAATATTGCAACAGTTTGATGATTCCTGGATTGTCACTGTACATGTTGTGAATGTTCAGCAAAGCACTTTTGGAGTCAGTACAGATAACTGCGTTGGCCTCGGGAACTGTCATCGCATGATACATAGCCGCTGATAGAGCAAACAGTTCTGCGGAGTAACTACTACTGATTGAATGCAATCTAAACTTATACTCATTTTGCCCATCTATAAAAGCGCATGCGGAGGAAACACCAGTGTGTGACCCGTCGGTGTACATCACTCTTTTGTTGTCAATTTTGTCCAGAAGCTCATGGAGTCGAAGACTCAGTTCAATCTCGCTTGTGTCATTTTTCCGTAAGGTCAAGAAGTGACAAATGGGTTTACTATATTTCCATGGAGGAATGTACGCATCTTGTTGACAAGAGGGGAACTCTTCAAGTTCGGCTATCATGGATCTCATACGGTAAGGAAGAGGTAAAGAGGCGGAAGTGTGAGCATAAAACAATCCAGAATATTTGGGACGGAATATGTAGGGGTAACAAGGATGGTCAGGTGAGGCATATATTTTGCATATGTACTTGGCGGCAAGCCGATGCCTCCTAAACATCAGCGGAGGAATCCCTGCTTCTGCACACAACGACAGGACCGGCGTGCTCCGAAAGGCTCCAGTTATGCTCCTGATTCCATTGAAGTGAATTGTGTCAATAAGTTCTAGCACAGGTTGCTTGGCTGAGCCGTAGACGATGCTCCCGTAGTCTATCTTACTACACACCATTGCTAGGTAAACCTTCAACAGCGAGAGACGATCTGCTCCCCAGGATGTCGTGCACAGCACTTTTAAAATTTTTAACCGGTCAAAGCACCGTCTCCTGAGTTCGCTCACATGTGGCACCCAGTTCAGTCGCCTGTCAAAGATCACCCCAAGGAACCGGACTTGTTCGACAAATGGAATCTGATGCGTTCCCAGCACCAGTGAAGGACATAGCGGCTCCGATCGTCGACGGCTGAAGAGAATGCACTTGGTTTTCTCCTCAGAAATGCGCAGCCCTGACGTCTTACACCATAGCAGAATCCGATTGATCGTCGCCTGCAGATTTTTCTTGATATAATCAACACTCGCTGACCGACAGAAAATGAGGAAGTCATCAGCGTAGAGAAGGCCTTTCACATTAGTTGTGAGGCAAGTTTTAATTCCATCAATGGCGATTGCAAATAAAGTGGAGCTAAGGGCACTACCTTGCGGCACACCAAATTCAGTCTTCACATTCTTGGATAGAACACCATTTGCTAGTACTCTAAATTGTCTTTCCATAAGGAACTGTTGAATGAACCTAGGCAGGTTTCCTTGGAGGCCCCATTTGTGTAAAATCTGTAATATTCCATGCCTCCATACAGAGTCAAAGGCGTTTTTTATGTCGAACACAACTGCAACCACGACCTGCTTGTTGATGTAGGCATACTGTAGCTCGCTTTCTAAAATCACCAGATTGTCCGTGGTTGATCGACCCTGTCGATAGGCAGACTGCCCCTTCCAAAGCAGATTTTGTTTGTCAAGGATCCACAGAAGTCGCTTGTTAACCATTTTCTCCAACACCTTACTTAGGCAACTGACCAAGGAGATGGGTCGATATCCAGATGGGAACCTTCTGTCTTTATTTGCCTTTGGGATGGGAATTATGTGTGAAAGTCTCCAAGCACTAGGAAAAACGCCACTATGCCAGACCTGATTGTATAGCTGTAGCAAATGGTTTTTGGTTTGGGGAGACAGGTGTCGCAGCATATCGTATAGGATGTTATCAGGGCCTGGAGACATGCCTTTCGATTTCCTTGAAAAATATTTGGTGACACTGAGTGTAGTATTCGGTATCAAACCATTGTTCGAAATGATAACTGCAGTAACTAGCGGAATCTAATTTATAGAGATCTTTTAACTCAATGTTATATATATATATGTGTGTGTGTATATATATATATATATATATATATATATATATATATATGTATATATAAGCACTCTTTTATTATTATCATTCTACATGCTATTTCTCATTTAACCGATAGCTGAAACTTTCCTTGTTCAAACGGGCAGACAGAAATTCTTTGAGGAAGGATTTGGTTTCGTTGATGCAAGAAACACAAATATATCATAAAACAGGTAACACAGAAAACAGATTTATTTATTTTATATAGATTCCGAAGAAATGTTGCTATTGGCCTTGCACCTATGAAAGAATTCGTCAAAATATTTGTTAGAAATATTGATGACTTTCATAGTAGACAGAAAATAAATTAAAATCTACTTTGGAATAAAATAATTGCACCAATATTTCGAAACTAACCCCAGCGTTTCATACAGCTCTCATGCCTATACGACCCTTACATTGTTTTACAACACGAAATTACATTTATTATTAGCAGCCATTGTTTCGTCAGAGTAACTACTTCTTATATCAGGAGAGATGCAATCTTTGTTTTCACTTTTCACGCGTGTGAGAGAAATCTTCTTCATTGTTTTTCAGGAAGCGTGACTCCAATTTCCTGCATAAGTCGAGATGAATGTGGAAAATGAATGTGGATTCTTCGTTTGAAAAGTTATAAAACATATCACTCTCTTGGTATTTTAAAATTATGAAATAACATTCGATAGTTTTTTCTTTTTTTATATGTATATTTAGATTATTAATAATATAAATCATGCAACGTTCCTTTAACAGTGAAACACCTACTAACAGACTGCATGAAAAGAGACACTCTACAAGCACCACCGGACCAAAGAAAGCTGTTATCAGATAGGAGTCCATATATTGCTACTATACTGACTTACCTACAGGCTAAGATTAAAAATAACCCACAATTTTAATTCCCAACCAAATTTCAGTACGATAACGGGACAGCTGTTAGCGTACTGTATTTATTTCATAATATTATTTTAATTTGAGCTTCATTTGAACTATGATAGCTGACCTTGAATTACTAGAAATAAACTGTGATTTTGTCCTTCTGAGAGTTTACCCTGTACCTGGTGAAGGTCTATCCGAGGTAATAATATCCCGAACCCTTAAATTCCTGTTACTGGTAACCTCTAGATAACGGATTATCTCTACGTTATCTGTTTCTTGACACTGGTCCGGAGCGCCCCAATGTCCAGAAACACTATACTTTGATTACTTATCAATTGAAGAATAACATATAGCATGATGGGAACCGTGCCATAATAAACTGCACAAAATTATATACATAGTAGCGTTAATTTGGATGTTACATTATTTAACGTAGGGCATTCAGCTAGTGAATAAATAAATGAATAATATAA